>JAQQSU010004799.1:0-13982 GCA_028627135.1 Pseudochirops cupreus
TATTGTCTGTGTTAAAAATGCTTGCTTCCATCTCGTAAGATGCTTGGCTTCCTTCAAGATTCAGCTCAGATGCCACCTCCAGCACAAAATCTCTCCTTATTCCTTTGGTTGTTAGTGTTCGCTCTCTCCTCCAATTGTCATATTTGTTTGCCTGAGTATATGCTATATCCTCCAGTAAAATAAAAACATCTCGAGACCAAAAAAAAAGAAAAGAAAATCCTTGCCGTCTAGTGTTCTTGCAGGCTTTTCCACCGTCTTTGTCTTCAGAAGGTCCATTGACTCTACAGTTCTCTCTCCTTGACGTGTTTCTTGGATCAGTTGTTTCTGATACCTGATATCATGTTTTCTTCTGCCTGTTCAGTCTTTCGTTTTCGTCCCACGATTTCTTTCTGACTCACAGAGTCATTGATTTGTTGGGTCTGCTCTCATTTTCTAGGAATCTCTCGCTTTGAGAATGAAGTTTGCCACTTTAGCTTTTTTCCTTCTGTCTCCTCTAGAATTTTATTGCATTTTTTTGTCTCTTGCTTCATGGAATCCTTTCAGGGGCATCTAGGTAGAGCAATGGATGGAGCACTGGGCCTGGAGTCAGGGAGTCTTCCTGAGTTCAAATCCAGCCTCAGACACTTCCTAGCTGTGTGACCTCGGGCAAGTCTGTTCACCCTGTTTGCCTCAGTTTCCTCATCTGTCAAATGAGCTGGAGAAGGAAATGGCAAACCACTCCAGTATCTGCCGAGAAAACCCCCAATGGGGTCCTGAACAGTCAGACACGACTGGGTAACAGCAGCGGCCGGAATCCTTTTAGTTTTCCTTTAAGTCGTGGGTTGCATTTGTTACTGCTTCTTTTGGGGGCTCTCCAGGTACACAGTAAGTTCTGACACTGGTCAGGGTATTTTTTTATTTATTCATCTCCAGCTTTCAAACCTGAGCCTGGACCCCCAGCCTCCTATGGCACTTCTGGGTGTTGTCATTGTCCTGGGTCTCACTGTGACTCTCCTAGATTCCTGCAGTGACCTCCACATCCTGGAATAGATGGACGTCCCCCCTCCCCAGCCCCTCCTAGAACAATGGCCAAGTATAGAGTGTGCATGAAAGAAAGGCATGTCTAAATAACAAGGCTGGGAAGGTAGGCCGGCTGTTTTCAAGCATTCAGAAGGTTCCATGTGGAAAAGGGATTGGATTTGGACCCATTAGTGGAACATGGAGGGAGAGGCACAGAGAGGCAGGTTTAGTCACCAGCAGCTAGAGACCCACTGCCCCAGCCTGCCATGGTTGGTTCCCTCTTGTTTCATGAAGGTCTTTGTTCTGGCGGAATGAGAAGCACCCGTGGGACGTGTCACGACCCAGATGAGCCTCCAGCACTCCCTCCACAACACTGTGACCGTGAATATTTGGACACCATGTTGTGATCAGAAAATGATTTGTCCTCCCCAAAGTGGGGTGTTGGCATAAGCTCCTCTTCCTCTTGGGTGATGTGCTTCTAAATCTAGTATAGACTTAGGCATCTAGTGGGCTCCCTCTGAATACTTGGCCTGGAGCACGCTGAACCTAGTGAGCTGCACCCCCGCCATGATTCCTCTGATCTTGGGCTTTCCTCCCAGGGCCACGGGCCCATAGTTCTCAGGTGGTACTGACAGGTGTATGTGCTATTTCAGGCATCAGTGACATTCACAGATGTGGCTGTCGTCTTCACCCGAGAGGAGTGGGGGCACCTGCGCCTTTCCCAGAAGGAGCTGTACTGGGATGTGATGCTGGAGAACTACAGGAGCCTGATCTTCCTGGGTGAGGATGCTCTCCCCTCCCTTCCCCCTGCCCCAGGCCTCAGAATCTGCCCTTGTGGAAGGTTTGACTTCTTTCTTTACTGTGTGATGAGGGTCATTGTTTGTGAGGCTGGGTTTTCCTATCTTGCCTGGGCTGGTAGGGCAGCTGCCACCCACAGGGCCGATCCTAATACTGCTCTGTTTCTCTGGCCTGGGCTAGTTTGCCCCTCCATAGGTGTCCTGGTTGCCCCTGACTCCTGGGGGGAGGGGCAGTCTCCTTTCACCCCTCTGCACCTCAGAACTCTCTTTCAATCTCAAGGATCCCTCAGCCTCACCCCTGCCCCTTCTGCAGAAATAGGGCCTAGAGGCATCTGCCACCATGTCCAGCTCTTGTGAGTGCAGCAGCCATGGGCAGTTATGTCCCAGAGGCTGGGCCTCCTCAGTCTCTGTTTCCTCGGGTCAATGATTCTCCCCCAAAAGTCCCAGGAGGGGTGGGAGTGGGGGGATGCTCACACATGTGAAACCTTCCTATCCCCCAGGTCATGTGAATGAATTTTCTTTCTTGGCTCAAATTGACCCCGTGACCCATTCCCTCTTACTTCCCAGGAATGTAGTTCCTTGTCCTTCAGGGTGCATGTTCCTGCCCTCTGGGTCTTAGTGTATCTGTTTGTCCCCGAAGAGAGGAGGAACAGAGATTCAAATTGGGGTGTCTCTGAAGCCACCACTTTCCCATTTCCAATGAGCAGGACTCACAGCCTCCAGACCAGACGTGATCTACCAGCTGGAGCAAGCAGAAGGCCCTTGGGTACCTGAGGGAGAGATCCCAGCAACCAGTTGTGCAGGTGAGTGAGGGAAAGCCAGGTATGCTGGTCCTTGCAGACTACATCCCAGCTGGTCATTCTGGGGGCAGAACCCCTGGAACTGAGTGAAATCCCACGCTGAAAACTCCCATGCCCATGACATGAGGGCATCGCAGATGTTACATGGGAGGTTTACATGTATCATGTGCTGTCGGCATTTACCTCAAATCATGTTCGAGTGTTTTGTTTGCCAGAATGTCTTGTTTTAATGTGATCAGTTCTCTTTCTTGTTCCCGGTATATAGAAGGCATCGCCTTCCCACAGCTGACCACCCCTTCTTTTTAATGTGTACATTAACAAAAATAAACCAACCTGATTACCTTTTTCTTCCACATTCCCAAGTGATCTTTCTTCTGTGTATTTCTGAGGATTATCTAACTGGGGGAAGCAGGTTTCCATCTAGTTGTAGACAAAGTCTGCTTTCTTCCTCCTCTAGCGGGTCTTCCCTTATTTCATTTTGTTCTTAAATGACAGAAGTGACCAGTAGATCTTGCATAAGCTGTTATGTGTTCAGCCATAATCAAACCCCAGGATGCGTGGGTTGTTTTCAGCCTTTTGCTATTTCAAATAAAGCTGCTATGAATGTATTTGTAGTAAAAGTTGTTTTCTTTCTGTAATGTCCTTTGGCCATAATCTTGTTAGAAGGATCTACATGAAAGGGTCTGGTTACGCACACTTCTGTAGTGCGCCTAAATATTGCCAAGATACTTTGCAAAAAGGTGGCATTCATTCATTCAGTCAATCAGTCAGTAAACATATATTACTTTATGCTAAGTGCTGGGGATAAAAAGAGGCATAAGGCAGTCCCTGCCCTCAAGTAGCTTACAGTCTCCTGGGGGTGGGGCACAACAGGCAAACACATATATGTAATTCATACAGGATAAATAGGACGAATTAAGAGAGGGAGAGCTCTGGAAGGGAGCGGCTGGAGAAGGCTTTCTCTAGAACATGGGGTCTTAGTTGGGCCTTAAAGGACGCCAGGGAGGTCAGTGGTCAGAGCAGAGAAGAGAGAGCATTCCAGACCTGGGGTTGGCCAGAGAGAATTCTGAGAAGTGGAGGGTCTTGTTTGTGGAACAGCCAGGGGGCCGGTGGCACAGGAGGGAAGACTGCAGGATTGGGAGGGAGGTGTGAGAAGATTGGAAAGGTGGGAAGACACCAGTTTATGAAGGGCTTTGATGCCAAACAGGGTTTCTTATTTGCTCCTGGGGGCAAGAGGGAGTCCCTGGGGTTTGTTGAGTAGAGGAAGTGGCATGGTCAGACCTGTGCTTTAGGAAAACCTCTGGGCGATTGTAATTGTCCAAGTGTGAAGTCTTTAACATCTGAACCAGGGTGGGGGCAGTGTCAGAGGAGAGGAGGGGTCTTATTGGGAGGTGTTGAAAAGGTGAAATCTACACAAGGCATTGCCAAGGTGAAATTGATAGGCTTTGGCCACCATTCAGTTCGGGCTGAAAGATGGGGAGGAATAGGACATGGCCCCAGCTTGTGAGCCAAGGGACCGGGAAGACGGGTTGCCCTCTATAGTAACAGGGAAGGCAGGAGGGAAGAGGGTTTAGCATAACTGTTTCTCCAACAGTTAGTTTTACCCCATTAAAAAAAAGCAACATTCCCTTTGTAAATTAATGGGTAGGAAGTAGTGTCACAGTTACCTGTAAAAAAAAAATCTATTTCTTTGATTATTAGAGAGTTTGGACAGATTTTCAGGTGCTACTAGTCGACTTTTTTGACCATTTAACTTTTTTGCAGGTGGAATTTAAAATTATATCAGTTTCTTCTAGGTTTTGAATGCCAGATTTTTAGCAGAAATAGTTATTACAAATTTTTTTTCCTTTTTTGGGTTCTTGCTTTTTTTTTTTTTTGCTAAGGGGGAAAAACACCTTTAATTCTATAAAAATAAAAAATGTATAATAGTTCCCTTCTTAATAATTGTACTACATATATAATTTGTGTTTTAAAATTTTTACCATGTAGTTTTCTATTCTCATCTAATTTGTGCATTGACCCATTGGCAACTTCCTATAACATACAATGTGATATGTCGATACATCTAATTGATTGTAACATGACTATATAGTTTTATAGCAAATCTTACTGACTAATGATTTCCTTGCACATTGTGACATGATCTTGGATTTGTCAAACCCTATATCCTGGGTTCTCATTCAGATTATCTTTTCCATACATTGATGTCTTTTCCTAGCTTTCATCAAATAGCAGATAATTTTGGTAAAAATGGCTTTGCATTTATTTGAGATGTAGACATGGAGGTCCTTTTGTTCTTTTCCTGTCTGCCTGCTTCCCCTTAATGTTCTTGACCAGTTGTTCTTACACAAATATTTTTATTATTTCTATTAAGAAACTTTTTGTTATGTCACTTTTATTAAGAAACTTTGATTTGGTTGGTAGCATCTGATATCTAAGAATGGATTCTGCAGTGCTTCTGTCTTCCTCAACTGACTTGACAGACTTTATCCAAATCTAGATTAATATATCTAAGACTTTTGCCTGATCTCTGAGCATAATAACCAAAGCAGAAAGGAAAGGAAGATTAGGGCAGGATGTTCTTCCATTGTGTGATGGAGTCTATCTAGGCTCTCAGTCTTCATATCCTGCTGTAAATTAGCTCTGCCTCTTTTTCCTTAGCCCTCCCTTTAACAACAGGTTCTAGAAACTTAGGAAACAGCTCATTGGCTTATAGGATGCAGACTCCATTCTTTTCCTCCTTCCTTGACCTTTGCTTCTTCCTTTCTTCCTTCCTTCCTTCCTTCTTTTTTCTTTTCCTTCCTTCCTTCCTTCCTTCCTTCCTTCCTTCCTTCCTTCCTTCCTTCCTTCCTTTTTGGTCAAAAACGAGCAGGTTTGTCCTTGCTCACGTCTGTGCTGCTCTGTTCCCCGTAATCTTTCAGGCATCATTGCCTAGGCTCTGCAGTCTGTCTCATCAGCCTCTTCTTTGGTACCCTGTGATGAATGTTATGGATCCCAGAACAAGGAATTGTAACTTTAGAACTGGAAGAGACCTGAGCAGCTGGATACTTTGATCTTTCCATTTTACAGATAAGGAAGCAGATCCAGAATGGTTAAGTAATTTGCCCACAATTACAAATGGCAGGGCCAGGATTTGAACCCAGATCCTCCAGCAATCCTGGAAGTCACATAACCTCTTTTGGGCTCAGTTTCCTCACCTACAACTTGAGAAGGTTGGACTAGATAATCACTATTCTCTCTCCCAGAGCTGTTCTCTTTCCCCTTGAGTGGCCACTTCTCTGATTCAGGACAGCCCTCGGTATTCAGACACTTGTGTTTTATGTTGAGCTGACAGTGGACTTCCTGTAGATTTCACCAGCTGGTCCCAGGACTGTCCTTGACAGTGATACTGCATGATACAACTTTACTTGTATCTTGGGCACCATCATGAAGAAGTGGAAAGTTGGAGTTGGAGTCAAAAGGTCTGGTTCAGGTCCTGGCTTTGACACCTAGACACCTATCCATATGTGTCCTTGAGAGTAGCATTAAGTTACCCTGAACCTCAGTTTTCTCATTTGGAAAGCCGAATGACTGACCTGTCTACTGTTACCAGGTTGTTTTCAGGAGCAGGGTGAAAGCTGCAGTATCATCTGTTCCATATTTTAAAGTTTGACAGTGATTTTTCTGGATGGAAAAAACAGAAGATAGGGTTAAGTGTACCATGTGGGGATCAGGGAATATTTATATTTTTAATTTCTTTCAGATCTTGAAACTAGGCCTGAAACCACACAGTTATTTCTGGAACTGGGCCTTTCTATGGAAGTATTATCCCATGAGGAATTTCTAAAAGATGAGCCTTGTGTCTCCCCATTGGAAGACTCGGAATGTGGTGTCTGGTTAGAGAGACAGTGGAGCAGTGAAGGAGAGGAATGTTGTGAGTGTAATGACTATGAAAAGGTCTTTTATGGGCATATATGACTTACTAAACATCAGAAGATTTCTGCCAGAAAGAATTATGAATGTAAGCTGTGTGGAAAAACCTTTCATCAGAGGTCAGGACTTAGGGACCATCAGAGAATTCATTCTGGATAAAAGCCTTATGTGTGTACTCAATGTGGGAAATCCTTCAGCTGCGAGGCCACTCTGACTTCCCATTACCACCTTCATATTGGCAACAGACCATATGAATATAATGTTTGTGGGAAAGCCTTCCATCAGAGGTCAGGACTTAATGAACATCAGAGAATTCATACAGGAGAAAAGCCTTATGAGTGTAAAAAATGTGGAAAGGCTTTCTGGCGAAATACACATCTTACTGGCCATCTGAAAATTCACACTTGAGAGAAGCCTTATGCCTGTACTAAATGTGGGAAACCCTTCAGCTGCAAGTCAACCCTTACTTCCCATTATAAACTTCATATTGGTGACAGACCTTATGAATGTAAGGAATGTGGAAAAGACTTCCAACAGTATGTACACCTAACTTCAGATCTAATTCACATTAGAGAGGATGCTTTTGTATGTACTTTATGTGGGAAGTCCTTTACCTACAAGTCAACCCTGACTTTCCATTACAAAATTCACATTAGAGAGGATGCTTTTGTATGTACTTTTTGTAGGAAGTCTTTACCTACAAGTCAACCCTGACTTTCCAGTATAAAATTCACTTTGGTGACAGACGTTATCAGTGTAATGAATGTGAGAAAGCTTTCCACCACAGAGCAGACCTTATTAGACATCAGAGGATTCACACTGGAGAGAAGCCATATGAATGTAAGGAATGTGGGAAAGCCTTCCATCAGATTACACAGCTCACTCTACATGAAAAAAATTCTCTGAAATCTGAATGAAAACAGCTTTGAGGCACCACTTCATACCTACCAGATTGCAGAAATAACCAAAAAAAGAAAAGAAAACAGCTGTTGTTGATGGAGCTGTCAGAGGCTCACTAATGCACTGCTGGCGGTGCTATGAATTGAATCCAACTGTTGGAAGGCAATACAACCATCCAAGTCACTGACCGAGCCTCCCCCTTGACCTAGCAGTAAAAGGCATATATATATATACATCCCTGAAGAGTGAGTCAGCAAACATTAAGCACAAGGAGATCAGAGAGAGAGCAAATGGACCCACATATCCAAAAATAAATATGGGAGCTTTTCTTGTTGGTGCAGCAAAAGAACTAGAAGCAAAGTGAATGCCCATTATTTGTGGAGTGGCTGAACAAATTCTGGTATATGAATGTAATGGAATGTTATTGCATTGTAAGGAATGACAAAAGGGATGGAGTCAGAGAAACCTAGGAAGATTTGTATGAACTGTTGAGGAGTGGAGTGGGCAGAATCAGGAGAACAATTTATACAATGACTACCATATTGTAGGGGGGGGAAAACTACAATTAATATAATAACCAATCATGACTCCAGAAGACTGATGATAAGTCATGGTTCCCAGCTCTTGGCAGAGAGAGAATGCACTAGAGGTACAGAATGAAACATGTTTTCAAATGGCCAGTATGAAGATCTATTTTCCTTATAATATTTATTTATTAAAGGGGAGGGCTTTTGGAGTGTAGTGGTAGAGTGGGGGGCTGAATGGAACAGGAAAATGATGCCAAAAACCAAGGAAGATCTCAAATAACATCTTAAGAATGTGCTCAAAGTAGAAGGAAATGTAGAGAAAGGCATAGACAAGCCAAGAAGTGTTCTAACTACCATGCTTTTATTGTATATTTTTTAAAAGAATCTATATGTAATAGAGATTTATGGCAGCACACACAAGCTTTTTCTGTTCTTTGTATAAGGAAATATTCATCTCACTTTGTAATAATAAAGTTTATAATAAAAAATTGGAAACTAGCCCACCAAGGCTATACTGTCACAGCCGCAAGCAAAAGGGAGCTATTTTTCACCCTTCTTTTTCCCAAATCTGTCTTCTTGGATTGTAATCAATGGAGTTTGGGGGAAAATGCCTGGGGTGGGATTTGGGCTGTTTTGGAGCCATTTTTAACTGTTTACATCTCAAGTGATTTGGGGGCCACTTATCACCATCTTAATGGAACCAAGATAGATTTTGAAAATCTGTGCATTTGTTGCTACCATTAATACTTCAGTAGGATTTCAACATGCCTAAAAATTAATTTTTCCCCCAAAAGCAGTTAGTCTGCTGGCTTTAAGATTGCAGACTTTCTGAGGCTTTGGAGAATTGAGTAGCAATAAGAAATGGAACCGTGGGGGAACCTTTACATGTGTTTCCATTTGCTTGTGAGAGGTAGCTTTTTTGTGGTTATGTCAAATGAGTATCAGAATTTTACAGAGACACAAAGTTCGGGTAACTGTAAAGACACATGAATTAAATGTTAGGATTTAAAATAATGGAAGGAAGGAAGCCTTTATTAAGCACCTCACTCTACTAAGTACTTTACATATATTTGTTCTTCACAACAACGCTGGAAGGTAAGTGATATCATTATTCCCATTATATACTTAAAGAAACTGAGGCAGACAGGTTAAGTGACTTGTCCAGGATTGTACAACTAGCAAGTGTAGGAGGTGGGATTGGAGCTCAGGTCTTCCTGACTGCAGGCCCAGTGCTGTATCTGCTGCCCCAGCTAGTGGCGCCTTGGAAAGCATTCCTCAGTAGCTACAAAAGCCTGTTCTCTAAAATGGAAATGAATAATTGGTGACCAATGAAAGCATTGGTCACCAATGCTTTCTTCTATGACAAAGCAAGTACAGAGGGATTATATTTACCTACTCAAAGTAAACCCCAGGGGTCTGGAGGCAAAGGAAGCTTAGCTGTGCCTATCGACTGCTTCCAAAATCCCTCAAACTCCAAAGGTAGATGGTTTTTTTAACTTGCTCAGGGAATGAAATCAAGTGAGATTTTATTGTGTGTGTGTGTGTGTGTATAAATACGTACACACACATACAGTTATTTACCCATTCAGTCGTGTCTGACTGACCCTGTGGACCCTCGTGGGATTTCTTAGGAAAGATGCTCCAGTGGTTTTCTGTTTCCTTCACTGGATTGAGGCAAACAGAGGTTAAGCCCATTGTCACGAGCTAGTGAGTGTCTGAGGCCAGATTTGAGCTCAGGTGTTCCTGACTCTAGGCCCAGTACTTTCCACTGAGCCATCTTGCTGTCGTATTTGTGTATGTCTATCTACATAGAAACACGTGTTTTTGAATCATTTCAGTTGTGTCTGACCCTTTGTGACCCTATTTGAGGTTTTCTTGGCAAAGATACTGCAATGGTTTACCATTTCCTTCCCCAGCTCATTTTACAGATGAGGAAACTGCGGCAAACAGGGTGAAGTAACTTCCCCAGAGTCACACAGCTAGTAAGTGTCCAAGGTCAAATTTGAACTCAGGTCTTCCTGACTTCAGGCCCAGCACCACATAGCTGCCTGCTTATGGGTAGACTTAACCAACATCAGGGCAGCTAGGTGGCACAATGAATAGAGCATTGGTCCTGGAGTCAGGAGGACCTGAGTTCAAATCTTAACTCAGATACTTAACACTTACAAGTTGTGTGACCTTGGGCAAGTCACTTAACCCCAATTGCCCTGCCTTCCTCCAAATAAAAGAAAAGCACAAAAAGAAAGTAACTTCTAGACTGAGTGAACATAATAAAAAAATTAAGAACATTACTACCTAAATTAACTTACTTCTTACAGTGATCAATATCTACCAGGGTTTCCCTCTTTCCCATGTAATAGGTAATAAGTTACATTTTCCTTAAAAAAGTCACAAAGCCAATACTAGATTGCCCTGAAGGAAGGATAAAGCTCAAGTTGTGGGGGTTTTTTGCTGGGTTTTTTTTGGAGGGCAATTGGGGTTAAGTGACTTGCCCAAGGTCACACAACTAGTTTTTGTGTTAAGTGTCTGAGGCTGGATTTGAACTGGGGTCCTCCTGACTCCAGGGCTGGTGCTCTGTTCACCGCACCTCCTAGCTGCCCTCAAGTTGTGTCTTCCTTGATGCCGAGGCCTAGTGGCCTTTGACTATAGCTTCTTGATCACTTAAAGGTATAAAAAATCCAACCCACATGAAGTTGATGCCCTTCAGATTTGGTGGATGCCCAAAGATCACAGGAGCCATCACACCTTACCCTGCTGAGCAAAGGACTTACCATATGGGGACAAGGGGGAGAGTGTCTACCCATACTCTTGGCTCCTGGTATATATCCTTGATATCTTAGAGCTAAGTAAGCTTCCTTTTGGTAAGTATTCAATGAGCCATGACTGTCTCATTTTGTTCTACCCTAAATTTGAACTCGAAGGTGCAAGCATGAGGCCTGCCTGTATGAATCAAAAGATTACATTATGTGACTAGAAAAATACCTCAAAATTCATCTTGAGGAACAAAAGATAATCATACCAGAAATAATGAATGAAAAACTGGAAAGAGGGCCTAGCAGTACCAGAATTCAAACTATACTCTGAAGTACTAATCATCAAAATAATTTATTTGGTATTGGTTAAAAAATAGGAAGGTCAATGAGTGAAGCAGATTAGGTACATGACATATCAAAGGTGATCTAGTATCCTAGTATCCAGCTACTGGGATAAGGACTCACAGTTCAACAAGCATTGCTGGGAAAACTGGACAACAATCTGATGATAATTGTTTAGACCAACACTTCACACCATGTGCCAAGATAAATTCCAAACGGATTCATGGCCTAAATATAAAACGTCAGAGGAATGAGGAAGAAATTACCTTTCAGATCTATAGAGAGAGGGAGAAAGAGACAAAGACAGCAAAAGACAGAATAGATCACAGTAGATAAAATGCATAATTTTGATTCGATAAAAAGAAAGGTTTTGCAAAGCAAATCCAATGTGGCTAAGGCAAGAAAGAGAAGCAGGTCATTGGAGGGGGATTTTTTTTTTTTTGCAAGTCTCTGGTCTCAAGGTCTCACTTCCAAGATACGTGAGGAACTGATTCAAATATGTAAGATTGAGCCGCTTGCCAGTCATTAAATTGTCAAAGGAATATGAACAAGGAGTCCTCAAGAGAAGAATCCCAAGCTTTCTGTAGCTATATTTTAAAAAATGCTCAGAATCACTACTAGAGAAATGCAAATTAAAGCAGTTCTGGGGTTCTGCCTCACATCCATCAGAGGTTCAAAGTTGATCAAAATTGGAAAGTGGAAGATGTTGGAGGGGCAGTTGGAAAACAATCATTGATGCACTGTAGAGCTGTGTGTTGGCACACTCATTCTGGAAATCAGTCTGCAACTGTGCCCCCAAAGTCACTAAACTGTGATGCCCTTTGACCCAGGGATAATACTGGGTGAGGGTGATACCTCCAAAGAGGGAGACGTCTTATATGTACAAAATTATTAATTGTAGCTTTTCTTCCCCAGCAAAGAACTGGAAATTGGGGGGATGCCTGTCTCTTGGGGAATGACTGAGCAGGTGCTCCCCAAGGTTCTCTTCTCCCTCTACTACTTCATTAGTGATCTCATCTATGCCTGTGCCTTTAATCATCCTCTATGATGATGGTTCTCAAACCTCATCCACCCTCCCCTCTGCTGATCTCTAGTGTCACATCTTCAGCCGCCTTCAGACATCTCAAACTGAATGTCAGGCCTCAATAAGTCCAAAACTGTCCCCCAACCTTCCCTCCTTTCAGAAGGTGGGAAAATATTCTATTTTAGTTTTATCCATAGGGTCTTCTTGGCAAAGAGATGAGAGTTACCAAATTAACATTTTTTAATTGTGCTGGCAAAAATTTTTGAGAGTCCTTTGGACACTAAGTAGGTCAAATAAAATTAATTCAGGCTATTCAGTGGAAGGTCAAATACTGAAGCTGAAACTTTAATACTTTGGCCACCTAACAAGAAGATAGGACTCATTGGAAAAGACCCTGATGTTGGGAAAGATTGAAGGCAAAAAGGAAAGAGGATGGCAGAGGATGAGATAAATAGTGTCATGGAAACAACAAACCTACAGACTTCAGGAGACAGTAGAGGACAGAAGGGCCTGTTGTGTTGTGGTCCATGGGGTCACAAAGAATCAGAAACAACGGAACAACAACAACAAAATATTCTGTTCTGCTCATCTGGGCAATTTATGTTTGTAAATATTAACTTACTTCATTTATATCGTCCATTTCATGGGCACATAGTTGGGCAAAATTGCTCCTAACAATTGCTTTCATTTTAGCCTCATTGGTTGTGAATTAACCTTTTTCATTTCTGAACTGCTAATTTTGTTTTCTTCACTCTTTTTTAAAATCAAATTAGCCAATGGTTTAACTCCTTTATTAGTTTAAAAACACAGTTCCTGGTTTTATTAGTTCAGGGGTTTAATTTTACTTCTGGTTTTGTTCCTCTCCTTTGACGTTCAAGATTTCCATTATGGTATTTAATTAAAGGTTTTTTTATTTGCTTTTTTCCACTTTTTCTCTTAAATGACCAGTCCAATTCATTGATCTGCTCTTTTTCTCTTTCATTGCCATCATCATTTAGAGATACACATTTCCCCCTATGTACTATTTTCACTACATCCCAGAAATTCTGGTATGTTATCTCATTGTTGTCATTCTGTTTAATGAAATTAGTAGTTGTTTCTATGATTTGTTCTTTCATCTGCTCATTCTTAAGGATTAAGTTATTTAATTTCTAATTATTTTTTAATCTATGCTTTAATGGCCCTTTTTTAAATATAATTTTTATTGCAGTGTGGTTAAAAAAAAAGATGTGTTTAATATTGATACTTTCCTGCATTTGTTTGTGAGGTTTTCAATACCCTAACAGGTCGTCAGGTTTTTGTGAGAGTGCCACATACAACACCTACCTGTAGGCATACTCCTTTCTATTCCCATCTAATACATTCCAGAGGTCTATTATATCTAACTTTTCTAAAATTCCATTCATCTCTTTTACTCTTCTTCTTATTTATTTTATGGTTAAGTTTATGTAAGTCTGAGAGGGGTAAATAGTAAATTTACTGTCTATTTCCTCTTATAACTCATTTAACTTTTCCTTTAAGAATTTAAATGCTAAGCCATTTGGTGCATGTATTTTCAGTATTCATATTTATTCATTGTCTATGGTGCCTTTTAGCAGAATGTAGTTTCCCTTCTTATTTCTTTTAATTGAGTCTATTTTTGCTTTTGCTTTATCTGACATCGTGATTTCTGTCCCTGTCATTTTCTCTTTTTTCTTTTCTTTTTTTTTTAACAGCATAATAAATTCTGCTCTTGCCCCTTATTTTAATTTTATGTGTATCTTTCTGTTTCAAGTATGCTTTTTGTAAACATTATATTATTAGACTCTGGTTTTTAATCCATTCTGCTATCCTTTTACATTTTATGGGTGCATTAAACCCACACACATTCATAGTTATTATTGCTAAATGTGTATTTCTGATGAGGGATAGGTTTTGGGGGGAATTCT
>JAQQSU010000048.1:0-18859 GCA_028627135.1 Pseudochirops cupreus
TTAGGTTTTATTATTATTCCCATTTTATAGTAGAGTAAAACGAGGTTTAGTGACTTGGCCATGGTCATATAGATAGTTAATAGCTGAGGCAGGATTCAACTCAAATCTTCCTAACCCCAAGCCTAGTGTAACACCCAGCTATCTAGGCAATGGAGGGCAATCATTGAAAGTTAGATGCTCATTTTTCAACAAAGATAACACCTTGATGACATCAAAAGAAATGGACATATAAAACTAGGGCCGCATCATTCTCCCAACCTATAGCTAGCCTTCATAAAGCAAAACCAAATCAAACTATAAATCATTTAAAAAGATATTTTTCTTCTCTTTCTTCTGGTAGCAGTATCTCAAGTCCTATAACTTCTGATTCCATTCTTCTTTATCTTTCTTTCCTTTCTGGCTAAAAAAGATAATTATTACCACAGTTTTTAAAGTAATAATTCTGATCATTTCATCTAGCATCATTTCATATATCTTGTCATGTTTCCTCATATAAAAGAATATATTTAAATATAGTGTTTATTTGTCATAATGGTGCCATAACATTCACTTAATAAGTAAACACATTAGTACAATTTATGGATATAATTCATTTAACAATTAGATGAATGTTGAACATAAAAGTTGTTTCTCTCCCAAACTTTCAAACTAATCTTCAGTCTTAACAGCAGTTCTTTGAAGCTATTTTCCCACAGCTGAATCAATATTTGATTTTTATCAATTAAAAGATATAGTTTTGTTATTATTATGAATGTGGGGTGGTTTGTTAAAGTCATCTTGATTTTCATCTCTTTGATCGTGAGGGAGTTTGAACATTTTGTCATGTTGTTAAAAGAATTTGTTACCTCTTTGCAAATTGTCTATTTCTATCCTACCATCAGTCAATTGGGGAATGTAAATTATTTGGCTGATAAACTCATTTCTGTTCCTTATAATTCTGGAGGTCACACCTCAATCTGTTATATTCCAACAAAATAATTTTCTCAATGTTCTCTTTCTTTAAAAAAAAAAAATCAGCAATTACTTTCCTCAGTGAAAATTCCTTTTATCCTGATATATGCAAACTCATTGATTTTATCTCCAGTGATTTCTTTGATTAGTAAAATGCCTCTTTCTTTCCATTGCTTAAACAAATACTTTATTCTTCTTTCTTTGAGTTTTTTTTTCAGGGAAATTCTAAATTTAGAATCTTGATACAGTTTGATTTTATTGTGGTGCATGATGTGAGGTATGAGGATCTAAACCCGTTTTCATCTAGTTTTCTCAGAAGTTTTTATTGAAGTGACTTCATTCCCCAGTGTTTTTTGAGTGTGGGTTTCTAAAAAAAAAAAACTAATCTTTTATATTCATTGAGGTTTATTTCTGGGTTCTCCTTTTTGTTCCATTGACCTATTTCTCTTCAATTTTTTTCAGTATAAGACAGTTTTTATAATTATTATTTTAATGTAGATTTTGATATCTGGTATTTCTAGGCCCCTTTTGACAGTTTTCTTTTTCACTTTCTCATTGATATTGTTATCCACATAATTTCCTATATGAATTTTATTATGCCTTTATCTAATTCTATGAATTAACCAACTGGCATTTGATTGGTATTGCATCAAATCTGTAAGTTAGTTTGAAAAGTACTGAGAGCTAAGAAGAAATCTTTATAATTGCCTCTACTAGTATTCCAGATCTTTTCCAGGTACTGACTGTGTTCAACTCTGAATGTTCATCCAATGTTCCAAAGAAGAATTTTGGTGTTCTGTGTTACATGAGATGTTAGAAAGTATTTCTCATCAAGCAAGCAAACCAACCTAGCAGTCATAGGATGCAACCTCCGGTTCTTAACACTGTCACTTAGGGGGTGGTAGGATCCCTACCACCCGCCTAGCCTTGGAGGTAGGATATCCTAATAGTCTTGAGATACAACCTGAGTTATAACATGACAATAACTCCTAATTCTGTACTGAACAACAAAGCATTTCTTGGAATATTCTGAAACAAAATTATGTCAAAAACATGAAGTCCTATATGATATTCCCAACCAAGAGCAAACTTTGCAGAGGTGGCAAGAGAATTTCAGTGACCTTCTAAACACTCTTTTGAGCTTTGCTTTGTCAAGTCCCCATAGACCATTAAAAAATGCTGAGGATATGACAGTCTGACAATCCATTGCCACAAGAATTCAGAGCCGTGAGACATTGTAAAGCAGAGGAGTACTCAAGTTTTTCAAACACAGTGGTCTAGATACACCTTTTCCTTTCCTTTGAAGTGGCTTAGGATTCAAATTCTACTTCTTTTTTTGTTTCACCCTATCAGTAAAAATCATTTCCTTTGAATACCCTAAAGGTTCTCACCCTGACTGTATGCTCTTCTAGCTGAGCAGGAAAGTGAAGTACACAGTTTTCCTCAACATTTGGTTGCACTAAGGAATTGCCTCAGGGATACTGAGATACTATCTTATCACCGAGCAGAAGAGGAAAAAGAAAAATGCTGACTGGTTATGATGCCGAAGCCAGAACAATAGGGCTGTAGGAAAGCTGACATGTAGGTATAGAACCTGTAGAAAGGGGTGAATTATGTTAAGAAAAACAGGGAAAAAAAAGAAAAAGAAAACCTCAACTATTTTGCAGCATATAAGGCAAATTTCTAATTTCTAATTTCTTAGGGAGTGATGCCCATTAACCAACTAGAGGGCAGAGTGCAAACGTAGACATTAACAGATACACCCACTCTTACCACCTAGAGACATGGAGCAAGAAGTTTTATCTTTCCTAAGGGGTGAGGGAAGTCATTTTGAAACTGTTACCTTGGCACCTACAATTAAAAACTAGCAGATGTGAAGTGAAGTGGGTTTATTTTACAGAAGTACCAAATCAATATTAGCATGTGCCTGTTTACTGAGTATCCATTAAAATCTTAAACTTTGAATATTTTTTTTTCCTCTGAAAAGAAAGGGGAAAAAAGAAGCTTTGCTTCTAAGGCTGTTGATAAGTCAACCTTCTTTGCACACATTGCCAGATTTCATTTGTATTTAGCAGTAATTGATGCAAATGTGATCTGTTGCTGTGAGTTAAATGGAATGATCAACATCTCAGAAGGATCAGTCAATACTTTAACAAGTATTGAACAGTAAGTAAAACATAGGATTTCACCTGAAAAGCCTTTTAATTTTGCTTGAAGGAAGAAAAAGAGGACAAAGGCACTGCCTCTGAAGAGAAAAAGTCAGAATATGCATAGCTCCCTCTTTGAAGAGAGGCCTAAAGGAAAGCTCTTATCATGAATATGGGAAACTGCTCACAAATTAAAGCCATAATGAAGCCCAAACTAAGCTTAATAATTAAACTAGAGCTGGGCACAGGAAAGACTGTTCTCAAAAAGTTGGAAGAAACATAACAGATAAATGAAGAAAAATAAAATAATTCAGAATCGCAGAGCTTGTGAAAATGAGAAGTTAAAAATTTATGGTAATGTTCTTTGTTCGGCTGGTAATTAGTGTCCTGTCCCTATTTATGTTTTCTCTCTCTTGCGCATTTGCAGAACGCAGATTCATTTTGACTGTATCACCTAAGCTGTTACATCCAAGGCTATATAAGTAGGCAATTGTGAGGGCTCAGTGCTTCTGAGATTTCTTATTTTTATTGGTGCCTAATTAATTCATATTTACTAGTACAAGCACAATTTTGCAACGCCTTTATTTTATTGCTTGCTTGATAAAAAGGTTCAGAGTGTACAGGTTTTGAAGCTATTCCAATTTAGGTCACTTATGAAATGTGCTGGTGTAGGAACCAGATTCCTTGTCCAAGGTGACCTCAAGCTTCACATCCACTCCTGTCCTTTTTTCATCATCAATTAATATTTATTAAATATGCACTATGTGTGCGCTAGACACTTTCAATGGAGCAGAACAGCAGAATGTGCAAAAGATACGGCCCTTTCACTTGCTGAATTTCTCATTTGGGTTTGACTCATTAGCAGAGATCTGGCTGGCAGCTAGATCATTGGTGGTAATGCAAAAAGTATGGTTGTCGGTAGAGCTCCTCTCATTAGTTAAATGGATGACGGCAGAATCATGTATGACTGACAGACGCTACTGTTTTAGTGATTTATAATTAGTCTAAAAATAAAAAATAATGAATTGTCTTAGTCAAATCAGATATTGATTTTTTTTTCTGTTCCAGTGTATAATAATCAGATTTGGCTTTAAGTAACATTCCAGAAGAAAAAATGGGAGCAAAAAAAAAAAACAAAACTCAAAACATGGTATTCTGTCAGAATTTATGTTTGGCATAATATGTCCATATCATAAAATTGTGGGACTCATTGTCCCTGGAACTAAGAAGTTGATTATTAAAAATGTATCTCAAATCTTTTGGGGTCACTATATCAATAATAATAAAACTTCTAAGTAGCTTAGGAGCTAGAGATCTAACTAGTGTGTTAAGGTTAGGGGAATTTGCCCCAGGGTGCAAAAATTTAGATGAAGCTGACAGCATTTGTTATCCTTCAGTAGGTAGAAACATTCGAACTTTACAAATAATAATCAAAAATAGTGATAGAGACTAGACTTGTAATTTCATTGACATAAGGAACTCCTGGATAAGGAAATTCCAAGTGGCATAGGTATTCACTTTCTCTGAAATTTATTTAGTCTCATTACAATACGATTAATTAGTCTTCTATGACCTTTGCATCCTCAAGTGTGAGGTTCCAGTCTGAGATCTATTCTCCCTCACACAGTTGTATTTGGTTTTTTAAAAGTCAGTTTCAATGTTTCTTTCCTCCTCCGTTCTCTGAGCACATTTTCTGATACTCATCCAGAACATCAGAACAGCTTAGTTATAGTTTTGATAAGATAGAAAGCAACCAGTAGCATTAGTATGATGAGAGTCATATAATGACATGCAAACATTGATGTGCCTTCCTTTCTCGTAGATAAAATCAAACTACTACAAGTGTTAAGCTTGCTTCCTGATTCCATCCTTAAGAAATTTTGTTTATTTTAAAATGTGTTTCTATTTTTCCCATTCACTTACGAGACCAGCAGAATAATTCTCACTGTAAGCTCCAAGTATGTGAAGAAATTACTGTCGTCTTCACGATTTCAAAGGTGGTCACTGTGTTTTTGCCTGGATGCCAAAGGAGGTGAGAGTGGTAGGCCTGGAATCAGAAACACCAAAGTTCAACTGAGCCCTTAAGACACATATTAGCTGTGTGATCTTGTGTGAATCATTTGACCTCTGCCTCAGTTTCCTCAAATGTAAAATGGGCATAATTAGAGTGCCTACCTTCCAGGGCTGTTGTGAGGATCTAATGAGACAGTACTTATGGAATACTTTGAGCTGTGCCTGGAACATAATGGGTGCTTAAGAAAAGGTTTTATCTTCATTTTTATTTCTTGTTTCCTTCCTTTTTTCCCTCTCCTCTTCCCTGGATCTTTCCCTCCTTCTTTCCTTCCTTCTCAATTCAATTTTGAGGGCAAAATGGAAAAAAAAAAGTCACTGTCACTGAGTGTCTACAGCTGCTGTCAGAGAACTGCAGATGTTCTCAGACTGTAGATACTCAGTGACAGTGAAATGGATGAAGAGTATAGAAAATGGAGTGGTTTGGCATTTCCTTCTCCAGCTCATTTTACAGATGAGGAAACTGAAGCAAAGAGGATTAAGTGACTTGCCCAGGGTCACACAACTAGTAAGTGTCTGAGGTCAGATGTAAATTCAGAAAGCTGTGTCTTCCTCACGCTAGGCCCAGCACTCTATGTACTGCTCCACCTAGCTTCCCAGGTATTCTCTTACCATCTCTCTATTTTAGGTTTTAATTCTCTTTTAGCAATTATTGTTCTGTTCTTTCTTGTCTAAAGATCATGCCCGTTGGGGGCAGCTGGCTGGTGCAGTGAGTGGAGCGCTGGTCCTGGAGTCAGGAGGACCTGAGTTCAAATCCAACCTCAGACACAACACTTACTAGCTGTGTGACCTTGGGCAAGCCACTTAATCCCAACTGCTCTGCCTTCCCCCCTCCAAAAAAAGCAAAAAAAAGATCATGCCCCTTTATGTAAAAGAAGGAAAATAGTGGAAAGTTTGATTTTCTCCCAATCATTCCTTATTATGATTCATCTATACCTAAAAGTATTCCTATCTTTGATCCCCTTCCTCAAATACAGAAGAAAAAAGAACATCACAAGCCCAAATTTATCGTCATTAGTCCTTTAGCTTTCCTTGTCAGTCTTAATTCATTCTCACTTAAGCAGTCAATTATACATTTAGAACTGGTGTGCTGTGCTTTAGTATCATTCTCCATTTTATCTTCCTCTTTCCATCTTTCTATGTGTGTCTTTAAAAAAAAATAATTTGGTTGATGAGTTCCTAAATATTAACATTGATGTTTTAAAACAACTTTATTATTGGAACAGCTTCTCTTTGTATCTTTAGGCTTTTATGCTTTAGAGTTTTACATCCTTCCTGGGTTGATGGCTCTTGTAGAATTTTAGTCAATAAGATCCATTTTTTAAATCCTTTGGAATCTGTTCTCTAAAAACTTACTGTGTGTATCAACTACCCTAACTTTCCTCTTTTTCTCTGTGAAGTAGCAATCACTTTTCCACAAAATACCACCATTTTCACCTGAACAACCTACTCTCTTGTTGGTAAGAATCGGGTCTAGAATAGATATTCCCCTTATTGATCCCACTACTTTTTATGGCTTAAATAATCAAGGCAAACCAAGACAAGGCAATCTGTTCTGCTCTGGGCAGAGAGAACTTCAGCAGATGTCAAGGTAATTATAGTCCCTCATTACTATTACACCTGTGCTAGGTTTGGGAACTATTTCCTAAATAGCTCATCTATTTTTCTTTCTCTCTCTCTTTTTTTTTTTTTGTCTATTGTATGTAGTTCATAGTATAATCTAATGGCAATATTAATTTTGTTTCTCCTTACATTGGTCTTTACCCAAATCCTCTTCACCATGACTTTCTACTTTGATTCTTAGATAGCTACACATGAACATATTGTCTTAATATACATTGCTACTCAGCTCCCCAAGCTCCTTCCCCCATTTTTGAATTTTCTTATTCTTTTAAAATAATGTATTTTAAAACATATCCCAGTTGCAAGTCCTATCTCTCCAAATCTTAGTGGCAAATTTCTATATCTTTACATTTAAATTTGTATAGTGTTAGTATCTATTTTTTTTTATTTGTGTATCCACCTGTGAGATAATAGATTTTATTGATAACTCTTGTATTGAATGGTGTCTAAATTCCTGGCATATTTATCTCCATTTTTCTTCCTATATTGTAGCCACCATGGCAACCTAATTTGCTATATAGGTATAGGATGTTAACTTCACACTTTTTTTTTCAATTTAAAGTACTTTTAAAATTAGATTTGCAAGATTCTAGATATATTCTTTTAAAATTCTTCTTCTTTTTTTCTTTTTTTGTAGGGGATGGGGGATAGGGTAAGGCTAGGACTAGGTCTTCCCATCTCAATCAGTTTAAAAATGCAGTGGCCACTCAGTATACTGAATTCTACTACTCGCAGGCCAGTTTGGCATGGGTGCTTTAATCTGTTCTCTGCTCCTACAGAAGTCTAAACTCATTCTCACACCATTATGTTCTTAAGAGCAATTCACTTTCTAAATTTCCCATTCTCTTAAGAAATTCATGCCTTTTGTAGATAGTAACAATGCAAATATCACAGGTGCTCCTAAACTCTCAACTTTATTGAGCAAGAATTCCTACTCTTTTGACAACAAGCAATCATGCTAGGTGCTAGAGATACAGGTTTAAAGAATAAAACAATACTTAGTCTCAACAAGGTTATATTTTAAGGCAATGCTTCCTAGTTCCTTCTTGTTAATAACATTTGTGCTCAAGTATGTCATCAGACAGTGAGAAAGCAAATAACATGATCGTAAACCCAGGAATCATCAACTTGTATTATTTTAATGTTGAGAAGTACTGTGGTCTATGTCCAAAACAATATTTTTACATATTATAACTTGACCACTAATGAAACAATGACTTGTAAAAGTTTACTATAAACCACTGCTGCTTCATATCCAGTTCTGCTCTATATTCCCATGATAATACATTACACAATTTTCATAAATGCAATAGTAACAGTGTTTTCATATACTAAGAATTTAAAGGCCCATTTTTGTTCTTATTTAGACTTGGTTGTGGTTTTCAGAATTTGTATATCTTTCTGCTAAATTTATGCCTGTTTAGAATTCACATTAAATCTTAAAACAAAATTGATATTATTTAGGTGCAAATTTACATATAAATTGAAACAAAAATAAAGCTTCTCTGAAAGCTAAACCTTCAGTTATAATTTAATGTTTATCTTCCTGTATTCTATTTAAGGCCAGACAAATTGAAACCAACAATTCTTTCTTAATAGTACATTACAAAACCTCTTAAACGGATTCATGACAAGAGTTTACCTAATCTAATTTGATTGTATTTGACAGAATGAAACATGCTAAGTGTCAGTCTGCTCTTTCTTAGTAATAAGAAACTAACTTGTGGTATAACATATGCATTTTTCAGTATCAAAAGTAGTTCATGATCACAAAATGATGATGCTAGTTATCATTACATGCATAACCTACACAAAGAATGATTCATATGAGTTCCTGTCATTTCACTATGAAGCTTTCATAGGATTTTGCGGGTACCCTTAATGTATGTGATTTATTTTCCTTTCAGGGTTGCAGTTGGAGACTTGTTATCTAGGTTACCCAGATATCCTTCAAAATAAAATACAGGTAGCATCAAATATCATTTTCACCCTTTGGGAAAAAATGTAACACAATGATTCTCTTGGTATCCAAAACCAGACATAAATCTGGAGTGCAGGAAAGGTGTGATGGCAAACGCAGTAGGTAAGAGTAATTGGGACATACCAAACGGTTTTATCATAAAGTCTGCAATGACTCATAGAGAAATAGATGCTGCATAGGTCTCCTTCATAAGGAGTTCATGAGGAAAAATAACCCACATTCCTGAATAAGCTTCTGTCTATAGTATCTCTAGAGATTCAGAGACTCTTTAAGAATTAATTCATCATTTTAACAGAAAACCCAAGCAATGAAAAAAAGAAGTGACAGCAAAGCATACAAAATTTCTTTACCCACCAGATTCTCCAGACATCTGCTGTGATTGAGTAGGTAGGTTAGTACAGTGGATAGAACAAGATCCTTAGAATCTGAAGTTGTTCTGTCGTCTGCGACTATTTGTGACCCTGTCTGAGGTTTCTTTGCAAAGATACTGGAGTGGTTTGCCATTTCTTTCTCCATCTCATTTTACAGATGTGGAACCTAAGGTAAACAGGATTAAGTAGAATCATATGAGTGTAAACCTATAGTGGAAGGGATACTAAAGATGTTTAGGCTGTCCCTCTTCATTTTGCAAATAAAGAAATTGAAGCCTTGTGAGAGGTAAAGTGAGTCATCTAAAATCATGAAGATAGTAAAAGTCAGAACCCAAATCTGAACTCAAAATCTGACACCAAGTTCATTGCTCTTTTTATTGTTGAATTCACAGAGTTCAATTAGGAGGAAGGATGAGGAATAGCAGTGAAATATGTTTTAAACATGATTAGGTTACGGTATTAGGGGAGTATGCACATTTAAGTGCCCAAGAGGGAGTGAGAAATGTGAAATTTGGGATAAAAGTTAAGGTTGGAATTAGAAATTCACAAATCAATGAAAGAAAAGAGCAAGTGAACACTGAGGCATTAAAAAAGAAAACAAGTAATGAGTACTGGAAAGAGAACCTTGAGAATTGCGCATATTCGTTGAGTAAGAAGAAGATGAACTAGTTGAAGAATGTGTGGGGAGGAAAACCAGGAAAGAACAGAGAATTATGGAAGTCAAGGGATGAAATCATGACTGGGAAAGGGAGACTTTCAAAACTTCATAAGATCCTAGATCTAGAGCAAGAAGGGATCTTAGAGGCCATATAATCTAATATTTTCCCCCAGATGAGCAACTTGAGACCTATGGAAGTTTTGTGGCTTGTCCAAGTTTTCATAAATAATAAGAATTTGAGGAGAGAAAGGAGCCCATGCAATGAATCCTCTGACTCCATAACCATGATTCTCTCCACTCTACCAAACCTTAACACTTCCTTCCTTCCTTCCTTCCTACCTTTTTTCCTTCCTTCCTAACTTCCTTCCTTCCTTCCTTTCATATAAAACACCATGGAAAATGAAGCCAAAAGTGCTTTTAAATAATAAACCTAAAACTTTGAAGGAATGGAAACAGCAAGTATAGGCAATTTTGGATCACTTTGCAAACAGCTCTCCTTATCTTTCCCTATGGGTCTCTAGCATCTTGAAGAAAATGATGTGAACTTCTTTTTCCATAGTTGGGTGACTTCTAAATAATGATGAAAGTGAAGCAATGTTCTTTTCCTGTTAATCTGAGAAATCAGATTAACCATGCGAGCTTTTTCTTTCAAGCTTTTCAGTATCACTACTGTTGAAGATTAAAAGCTAGGCATTAAGGTCCATGCCAGTAATAACAGGTATGGAAAGTGGAAAAGTATGTTTGCCACTGGAGATTTGGTGGTTTATTACAGTAAGTGGTAGACAGGACATTGCTGAAACCATTCTAGATAGGTAGCTAACAATCTACTCTATTCCTAAAGGCTGAATAACAACAACAACAAAAATTAATCAGTTAATTTAATCGACAAGCATTTACCTGGCTTTTATAGGTACGCCATAGTTCCTGCCCTTAAGGAACTCACAGTCTAAAGCGAGACACAATATGTAAAAACAAAACAAAAAGTATATATGCATATATATGTATACACATGTACATACACATGCATGCATATATATGTATATATGTGTATGTATACGTGTGTGCATACACACATTACATTTATGTATAGACATACATACATATGAGACATATATGATATAAATGGAAGATAATCTTAGTGGTAATCACCAGCAGGAAAGGTTTCCTGCTCTAGGTAGAATTTGAGCTAAGTCTTGAAGGAAGACAGAGAAAGCAGGAGGTTCATGTGAGAAAAGATAGCATTCCAGGCATGAGGAACACAGTCAATAAAAGGCATAAAGTAGAAAGATAGAATATGAGAAACAACAAGAAGGCGTGTGTCACTAAAGTATAGAACACATAGAGAGGAGAGAAGTATAATATTAATAATTAACACAATAGTTATATTAAATATATAAATATAATATATAATATTGTGTGTGGTCATATTAAATATAAATAATATAATAATTTTACAAATGTAGGAAGAGGCCACATTTTAAAAGGTTTTAAATGCCAAACAGATGATTTTCTATTTGGCCATGAAGGTAATAGAGAACCAATGGCAATTATTGTGCAGTAGAAGAAAGGGTGTCATGATCAGACCTGTACTTTAGGAAGATGACTTTGGCAGGTAGATAGAGGATGAACTGTAGTTGGGAGAGACTTGAGGTAAGGAAACCCATATTAAAAGTCTATTGCAATAGTCCAGGGATAAGATGATGAGGGCAGAGGCCTTACGAGTAGAGCATGTGACAAGTTTTGAAGGTAAGAACAACTAGATTTGACAACAGAGTGGATATTTGGATTGAATGTCAGTGAGGAGTCCAAGAATGACCTGAGGATTGTGCATCTGTGATATTAAGAGTTATCTGGAGGCATAAAGAAAATCATGACACAGTATTTTCTTCTTTTCTTTATTCTACTCTTAATTTCAGACATGGAATCTAAAATTGAAGAGTTCAAGTTTAAAAATTTTGCCTTTATATCCAATTTATACTTTCTAATATTACCATGAAGGGAAATTAAGGAATCTAAAACAGCTTTGAAGTTGCAAGCTATACATATACATACAAGTAGGTTGTATGGAGAAGGAACCACAATATAAGGAATATATATGTATGTATGTATGTATATGTATGTATGTATATGTATGCATGTGTGTATATATATGCATATATACTTATATATGTGTGTGTGTATACACACACATACACACACACACACAAACACATACACATACATATAGAAGAGAAATCCAGACTAGGTTGGTATCAAGATTTCCACTTATATCCCATATTTGATACAAAGCATATGATGTTGGCCTGTCCATTTAACCTCTTAGAGCTCCAGAGCACTCTCAAAACTGTAAGTTATGGGATGTGTGTCAATCTGTATCAATGGAGAGGGAGTGGCCTTACTAAGAGTTTCTTTCACAGATGAGGTCATATATTTGATCCCTCACCTTCTCAGAGATGTTCAATGAAAAAGACTAATGGAAGAGGGGAGGGAGGGGTTGGGATTCAAGCATGCAGTTGTATATTTATTCTAGAAAATAATCTCATTGACTTTTTTAATGATGATTTTAAATTATAGGCAACAGTGACATTTTCGATGAGAAGTTCATAGATACACATGACCGACCAACCTATAAAAACTCTTCTATAATAAATAGGAAGTAATGAGAAAGAATTGGAAATACAATCATTATGAAGAAAGTGGCATTGTGAATTTGACACTTGTAATGGATTAGCTGCTAATTTTTTCTCCTCTGTATGTTACTCTAATGAGATTTGTCAGACTACTGTACAATTTATCTTTCTGCATGTTTCCCTCATAGTTGATGGATTACTGCTTATTATGGACCATATTTTCAAATAAAATAAAGGAAGAGATTCACTTTCTGTAATGTAAGTTGAACTGCTCTATTTGTGCACATAGGACCAATAAATTTATATTCCTAACCTCTTAGGCAAGTTCAACAAGCAAAATTACTGAAGTCTTCACTGAAGGAGGAAATATGGTGTGTTGGAAAGAACAATGGTCAAACATGAATCTTCTTTGGCCAATTCATTTGCAGAGTTTTGCTCAATGTTCCAATGATATTCAGGTGAAATAATCCTACAAAATCTCCCACAGTGAAATCTCTCATGGATTCATTAGGAAAAATATGAACAAAGTAGGTAAGGGGCTGACTTAGTGTGATGTAAGGAAAACTTCCTGCATTCTAAAGGGCATCAGGCTACCTAGTTAGGCAGTCACTATCTCCTCCCAAAAGGTCTTTAGACAAAGACCAAATAATCCTTAATTGATAATTTATGAATTTGTCAAATGCTGCAGACATGCCTGGTTCTTTGGATAATCAATAGCAAAGACCATGATGGCAGTGGGAAGTGAGGGCGAAATCATACTTTAATAAGGAATAGAGGGTGTTATGACAAATGGTACAGAAAGTACATAGACAATTTGAGAAAAAAGGGGAGTGAGTACAGAGGCAGATGATGTGGAAGATGAGATAGGGTAGTGAAGGAAGGCACTCAGTGTGAGGAAGAAGAGGGGAAGTGGGAGGAGCAGAAAGTATCACTCACATAACCTTGGAGTAGAGTTAGGAACACTCAACAGCATGGAACCAGTGGAGATGAAAAATGACTGGGGCGGGGGGCGGGGGGGGCCCAGAGTTTGAGGTCTCATTTTTATAGATTGTTTTTTGTTTGTTTTTGTTTTGTAACAGACTAACACTTAGCTATACCACTATGGGTTTAGTTCATTAAAATATCCAAATCATCTCAAAGTAGTCTGTGAAACTTTAAAGTTAACATATTCATGGACATCTCAGCACCTTTTAGTGTTGTACCGGTCTTACTGTGGATGTTTAGAACTTGTTTCAGATTTACATATCATAAGACCAAAAGGACCCTGACAGTAAAAACTATATGATTTTCCCTGATAACATATGATGCAATCTATAAATTAAGCTCCTTTGATCTTTGGTAGTTTGTATGTGATTTCTGCGTTTGCCTTTACTATCTTATTCCCTGGTATTGCCACTTTATACATAAACTTCTTATATTGACTAGAATAAGATGTGGTCAGGGGAATCAGAATAAGTATGTACCATTTGGGCTAGGGCCTCTTCCCACTTTGAGAATCTGTGATTTGGCTCTACCTTTAACATGTGTGGCACCTCTGTTAACTGTATCTTTTCAAATTTACTAGAGTTCATACTTTGGATTCTTTTATGAAGTAGTGTCTATGAGAGATCCTTGCTGTGAAAATCATATTAAAATTCAAATTCATATGACATACACAGAAAATATCCGGTAGGATTCTCTGTTTGATTAAGAACTTTAACACAGAGATCTTTTAATTAATCAGCAAGTACTTTTTAAACATACATGAATTGGGTCAACAGCATTCATTGTGTTTACTATGAGCCAGGCACTATGCTAAGCCCTGGGGATACAAAGAAAGGAAAAAACATGATCTCTGTCCCTCAAAGAGCTCATATTCTAATGGGATGCAACTTGCAAACATTTATGTACATACAAGACCTATACAGTGTATTGTAAATAGATTGTCATTTCATAAGGAAAGCACCAGATTAGGATAAAAAAAAACCAAACAAACAAGATTTTGGCTGGGACTTGAAGGAAGCTAGGGAAATTAGAATACACAGGTGAAGGGAGGGTTATATTAGACAAGAAGGACAGTCAATGAAAAGCCACAGAGTCAGGAGACATGAAACAATCCTTGCCCTAACACAGCTTAACAATCAGGCTCTTATAAAATATTTAAATGATTAAGTTTGAAGAAATGAATTTATGCACATTTTATTTTCCTTTCTAGGGAGGAACATATCTGTTATGGAATATAAGATACAGCTTCTGAGGTTTAAAGGATTATATGTATTTATGTATTTTTGGAGGGGGGAAGGCAGGGCAATTGGGGTTAAGTGACTTGGCCAAGGTCACATGGCTAGTAAGTGCTAAGTGTCTGAGGCCAAATTTGAGCTCAAGTTCTCCTGACTCCAGGGCCGGTGCTCTATTCACTGCTCCACATAACTGCCCCTAACTATGTATTTCTTGTTTGAAGATATATGATTTTATTACCAACTCAGAAAGGTGGAGATTCTTCTGTCTTCATTTTTGAATGAAAAAATCTAATTCCATTCTCCACTTTTGTGGGGAAGATTGTCATAAGGCAGATTTTTCATTCCCTCTAAAAATCAGAACAAAAAAATCATGTCTCCTACAGTTTTGCCTTCAGAGTAAGAGAATATCATTTGTTTAAAACCATAGAAAGATAACAGTCATGCTGTTTACTTTCTAGTACAAATGTACTATTTCACACAGCATAAAATCAATTATTGTTTCTTGATTCATAAAATTTACATTGCTAAATTTGTCTAAATTTTAGTATTGATACACGTAGTTACCTACTGAGTTATAGTTAAGGCAGCCATACTCCTCAGAGTGTTCAGACTTAGCAGATGAATAGTATAAAGGAAAAGCTAAGATCATAAAATATCTCATTCTTTTCCAGATCTCCTAGAGCAGGCCAGATCTTTTCTATTAAACAATGAAAAGTGCAATTATATTTCACAGTCAACTGTGTTGTCAGGTTCTTTATCTTGATTCTCTGTTGGAGAGGGAAATTCACATCTATGTTAATAGTGTTCATAAGGTAACCAGACAGAAGAAGATCATTAGAGAGGGGAATTGGAAAGGTATTCCCTTTGCATGTTTTTTATAAAGGTCATCTAAAACAGAAACATGTCAATTCATTTGTTGAAAGGATCATGATTCTTCTGTCTTCATTTCTGAAGTGAAAAAAAAAGATAATTCTATTCTCCACTTTTGTGGGGAAGATTGTCATAAGGCAGACTTTCCTTTAGCTCTAAAAATCAGAACAAAAAGCATGTCTCCTACAATCTCATTTTCAGAGTAATAGGGACTATCATTTGTTTAAAACCATGAAAAGCCAGTACATACAAATGCACCTTAAGTAATCATTAGTAAAAAGAAAAAAAAAACACATTAAAAAAAATACAGAATAGAACATTTTAAATGTCTCTTTAAACATCTTCCATTCAATGCAGGAAGTCACAGGGAAAGAATACTAGATATTTTATTTGTGAGTTTGGGACAGGGTATGAAGAAAGAAAAGGAACATATTTATTTATTAAGTTTTTACTACGTGCCTTCAAAAATTTGCATTCTAATAGAGAAAGAGAAAACTTTTTACATCATATTATTCCTTTTTATAAGGAATCCTGCCTCTGGAGCCAGAGGACCTGAGTTCAAACACTCAGTCCAATATTTGCATCTTGCATGACATTGGGCAACTGATTTTACCTCTTTTGGCCTCAGTTTCTTCATCAGAAAGGTGAAGGAGAGGGATTGATTGCTAGGGTTCCTCCCAACTCTAAATAAAATGATAATTAAATGTAGTTGTTTAGCCAGGGATGGGGAAATCTGCAGTCTTAAGGCCCCGGGTGAAGTTTGGATTCAGTCAAAGGGCCACACTTGAGGGCCTAGAGGGCCTAATGTGGCCTTGAGGCCCAGGGTTCCCCACCCTGGCCTAGACTGATATACTGTACTATAAAAGAACATCTATAAGGAAGTCCTCACAGATGTTTACAACCAGACAAAAGTAGGACAGCAAATTTGTAAGACCCTTAAATAGGCATTTTTAAAAATTTCTTTTTCTCCCCTCATTTCTGGCTTTTACTTATAACTGAGATTTATTGATAGCTTTTGTCTTTATATCACAGTAATTTTCTGGAGGCAAACAAAATAAAACAGAACATTCAGATTGAACCTTCTCTGGTAACAAAGAAAAACAATTACTGTACTCCTTTGATTTTTTAATTGTTGTTAAAAGTACCCTACTTAGCTACTTACCTTACTTAATTCTTATGTAAGAGCAGAAACAGAGGGAGCAAGAAACTGAAAGTGGCAGAAAAAGTATTGCAAGAAAAGGAAAACTCCCAGAAAAAGGAGGATCAAATGGTATACCCTAGAGTTATTTCATCTAAAGCACCTTTTTCTTTTATCTTAACTGAGGGCAATCCCATCTAGATCTGCAGCTCAGCTGTCCTCAGTTTATCAATCAATCTCCAGTTCAAGAACCTAACCAGGTTTTAGTCCATTCCACCCCTGGGCAGGAGGAGCCTGGTGTTCCATATACTCAATTCCTGGCATAGAAATCCAAACCCCACTATCTTTGTAGAAAGTCGTTCACTTCCCAATTAAAATTTAACTCTTTGCCATCTATGTGTAGTAGCAACAAAAAACAACTTCTGCCATTTAATCTTCAGTTTCTTACCCAAGATTTCATAATCTTTAGACAGTTTCTAGGTTCCTTGCAGTTGCAACCTTTCTGCCCATGGATATTACACATCCATTTTGACAAAGTTAAACAAGTTCTTTGATATTTCTTGGACGGAAGAAGAAAACACAATTAGGTTGAAACAGACCTCCTTTTTTCTGAGCTTTAATGGATTCTTTCTCTATTTTAGAAAATTTAGAGAAAAAAAAGCTTCTTCCTCCTTAAAATATTCTTCTCCATCTTCCTAAGGAAGAGCCTGTTTTTTTTTTTAATTCCATGTGTAGTTCCCCCCTCCTTAGCACTCCCTCCCAAGTGACAGTCTTCTATTCTCTGACCTAATACAGGACAAGCTTTTATTTTACTCCCTCAATTCCTTTCCCCCATTTAAGTGATTTCACCCCACTCTCATTCAAAACAACAACAGCAATTCTTCATTAGGATATATGGAGTCAGTCCTTGAACCTTTTTTACCTTTCTTCTCAGATTGAGCCCGGGGCATTCACTTGGAACAAAAATTTCTTGGCTATGAAAGAAATACAAGCACTATGCTCTCATTGCAATTCACTGGAAAAAAAATGTTCTTTGCCTCATTTTGGAAATACTTGTGGGTGTTTACACCTCACTTCCTAAGCATTTAAAGAACTTTATAGCTTCTAATCACCTGTAAATAATTTTATAGCTACTCTGCTTCCTTTATCTTCTCATTAAATTTTTCTTCTCTCATTAAAGTTTCACCAACTCGTTTTACTTGCAAATTTGCTTTACATCTTGTTTTAAGAGATTTGTTTTGCTTTTGATTACTCACTTTGATTTGCTAACTCTTTTCTCACTTTTAAGTCTTTACTTTTTCTTCCTTTTTCTTCCTTGAAATTGAGTGCCCTTTCAAATGGAGCCCCACTTCTCTTTCAGATAAAAGTGTTCTCCTTTATTCTACCTTTAAATTCTTAGATTTCTCTTATTCAAAATTCAACATTTAGACTTCTTCATAACTTGACTTCATTGCCCCTAGAATTACCTTTCCAATAAGCTTTTTTTCTTTATTTAGCTGAAGTCCTTTCTCCTCTCGGGCCGATTCTTCTTCAGTCTTCTCACAGAGAAGCCAAAAGTGGAATCTAGTCTTGGAATTTTTCTCCGTTTCTTCCGCTAAATTTTCCCCAAATAAAAACCTTGACCTTCATAATTTGAAACCTTTCTAAAATTACCTCAATTTCTTTCTTCTTATTTAACTCATTCTTTTCTCTTCTCCAACTTTCTCCTGTGGAAATTGGGAGTAGTTTATAGCTCAGGCGACACAGAGCCATTTAATTGCCTCCCTCCTGTGACCAAACTTTGGCTTTGGAAATAGGCATATTTCTGTAGCCTGAAGGAGTTTCATAACTTCAATAGAAATAGGGACTCTATCAGGAGTGTCTCCTTCTGCTAAGGTTATTTGCCTCATTGCCTTATCTATACTTTTCTTTTCCTCTATGCAACTAGTCTAGTCTAGTCACTTAAAATGCAGAGCACTGGAATATCAAAACATAGAATCCGGAATTGTTCATTAGATGGAATCTGTTGAATCACTTAAAAATTCATATGCTTTAAGATTGCAGGAAAACTTGAGATGCTCTGACATCTAGGTGATACAGTAAGTAGTGTGCTTGACCTGGAATTAGGGAGACCTAAATTCAAATTGAGCCTTAGATACTAGATGTGTGGCCCTGGGCAAATCACTGAACCACAATCTGTCTCAATTTCCCCATTTTACCAA
>JAQQSU010000048.1:19359-40045 GCA_028627135.1 Pseudochirops cupreus
TGTGTGTGTATGTATGTTTTTGTAATAAAATCAGCTAAAGCAATAGCATAACCATCTGTCATCATTAGCAATGTGGTGTGGTAGATAGGCACTAGACTCAGAGTTAGCAAACACCTGAGTTCAAAGCCTTCCTCAGACACCAACTGTGTTCCTTGGTGAATAACAAATTCTGTAGGTCTCAGTTTTCTCATCTGAAAAATTAAGGAGTTGAACTCAAGGTCCCTTCCTACTCTAAATCTATGACTCTGACAATAGTGTAATAGCAAGCACCTAGCACACCCAGGATGGCCTGCTAGCACAAATTCTTTGATCTACTTTTAAAGGAAAGACTGCTCAAAAAGGGGGTTAAGAATTCAATTTTTAGGGGAAATGTCAACATTCTGAACTTGGAGAAAATACAGAGAAAACACAAGCATATAAATTAGCACAAAGAACCAACATACAGGGCTCCAACTGTCTGAGTAAAGCAGTGTTGCTATACACTTTACATATATCACCGGTTTGAGGGAGAACAAACATCTAACGGAGGAGGGGGGAACGGCACTGAACTTATAGCTACTCAGAGTTTAGACCCGGAAATCAAAAGATCCTTCTCATGAGCAAACCCCCAAAGGAAAAAGCCAACCTCACAGAATGTATAACAAAGACTCAGCCTCTGATTGGCCCAGAACCACAAGGTATGGAACCTACTTGACTCAGCACAGCTGTGATTTATCAGGGTTCAAAGGCGATTAAGCCTTCAGATGTTTACAATTTAACCTGAGCCTGGGAAACTGAACTCCCACAACAAGAAGAAAAAAAGCAACAGAAACCCTACTGTGCTTGTGCTCACAGCTGCAAAAACATTTTATAAATATCTCATTTTATATATTCTTACCCCCAATTTACAGATGAATAAATTGGAGCAAATAGGTTAAGTGACTTGTTGTGAATCACATAGCTAGTTAGTGTCTGAGGCTGGATTTGGCCTCAGGTCTTCCTGACTCCAGGCTGAGCACTCTGTTTACTGTGCCATCTAGTTACTTCATGATCTTTAGTCATTATTGTTATCACATCGACATGAATGAAGAGCTGCACTTAAAGAGAAAAGGCACACGTTTTAAAATACAACAAGAAAGTGCAACAATGTACAAAAACTCTTACTTTTGCCTCAGTAGCCTTGAGTCCTGATCCTAGCTCTGACATTTATTAGTTTTGTGACCAAACAGCATCAGTTTACTGCCCTGAGCTTCCATTTTCCAATGTGTGTGGTTTTAAGAGGGAAGCATTTGGCACATTATGAAGAATTGTTGAAATGTAGCAGGATGATAGATCGAAAACTGGAAGGGGTCTTAAAGTACATTTGATCTCCTTTCTGTAGATAAGGAAATTGGAGAAATGGAACTTGTCCAGCATCACAGAGATAGATAGTAACGTCATCCATCAGCCAACCAATAAATAAATAGTTCTGAAGTGCCTGCTATCTACTAGGCAATGAGCTAAGTGCTAGGGGGAAGAGTGGTTAAAAAAAAAATCCTTCAAGAGGCTTACAATCTTATGGTTGCATCAAGACTCGAACCCGAGTCCTCTGACTCCGGATTGAAATACTTAGGGGATTTCTATTGTACTATATTACTGTCAGTTGAGTTTACAATGCCCAAATGATGTATGGATGTGTGGGTATATATGTATCTACCTACCTTACTGTATATATGTGGTAGACAGAATTTCAGGCTCCCCTCTTCTACGGGGCAGATATGCAGAAAGAGTATAATCTTGTGGAGTAGATACTTTCACTGGATCTTTGAATGACTAAAGAAAGTTTCAGGGTAGTTAATCTGCAAGTCTTGTTTGAGACTCCCTGTTTGTTTGTGCCTCTGGACATGGTCCTAGGATTTAAGTCTTAATGTATAATAGCCTTCGGCTAGGGTAGGGAGTGATCAGGACCTAAGAAGGGTCTGTGCATTCCTTCACGTAGGAACTCTTGTTGTAAGGTGTATAAATCCTGTGATTTTCTTGTACCTTGGCTCTGTATGAAATGGTTCTGTAATAAACAGACTATCAGATACTTCCCCGTCTCTCCCTCTCCCTTTTTCTCTCTCTCTCTTCTCTTTTCATTTAGCTGGTTGCTGAGCCACAAACTGTGCTGGGAGAGAGAAGCAGAGAGACACGGTGGGGGTGGGGGTGGGTTAAAAAGCATAATAAATAGGGGATATCCCCCTATATCCATCGATCTCCTAGCCTGCTAGAAAAGGAAGTACAATTCTTTCAGTGCAAAAATAGATGACCAGTCTTTGGTAACCTCAGCAATTAGGAAATCTACTGAGATCAATTAAGATGACCTGATTATCAATAGGGAAGGCAACTCTTTCCAATTTCTTTCTCTTTTCACTGCCAAGAACTGAATTTCAGAGAGATTACTTGAGGTAGGAACAAATGACCTGCAAAAACGTACTGGAGGCTAAAACTGTCTTGACTGAACGTGATAATCTTTTAAGCAATAATGATCTCTGATTTAGCCACATAGTGAGATCCACAGTGGTTCATATCCTTGAGACACTTACTGGAAAATGATTCACCCAATTAATGAAACCAAACCAATACTTTGTGTAAAATAAAAGTATGATGTTTATATGTAGGAATAGTTGGGCAACAATTTCTCTTTGCTAATGCATGAGGAATGGGCTAATTTGTTTTGTTTTAATCTATTTTAAACTTAATTACAAAATAAAGAAGAGAAAAACTTTGCGATGTGTACAGCAGAATGTAAGTCTTCAAAATATACAGCAAAAAATGGCCATTTCCAAAAAGCCTATATAATAAATACTAATTGTGCTCTTCTGAGCTGTCCATCTTTTCTTTGCTTCCTTTTTAGTTTTGTTTTCTGCTGTGCACTTTGTACTTCATCCTTTTCTCCCCTGCTTCCTCCCCCAAGAAGGCTACAATTAATTGTGGCTATATACATATATGTATACACACATATGAACATACATATATAACATGTATGCATACTTATAGACATACATGCCCACATACATACCTATACTTATACCTGCATATGTGTATGTACATATATATAAAATCATACTCATATAGACTTACATGTTTGCATGCATCTGTGTAAGACTGTATTGTACTTGTTTGTCATCTGTTTCTCTGAGGGTGAATAACATCTTTCTTCATAGGTTCAAGTCTTTCCATATTTTTTTTAAGTCCACCAATTCATCATTTCTTCTACCAAAGCAATATTCCAACCTGATAATGTCTAGTTATTGTGAGTAATCTAAAACAATATTGGTTAATATGGTTGGCATATAATGTAGTGTTCTTATTTTTCTCTTGTGAATAAATGTATTTTAGTTTTAATTTTGTCTGAGATCGTGGTACTACTACCCCTGCTTTTTTTTTCTAATGAATTCTATTACCGATCTTTATTTTGTTTGCGTGTTTCTTTTATTTCCTATCCCTCCTGATTTTTTTGTACTTTACTTCTATTTACTACCTTGCCCTCCTATTACTTAACACCTACCAAAAACTCCTCCCTTATCCTCTCCCCCCTCTCTATCCCCTTAGCCTTGTACTTCAATCTGAATTTGTAGGACTTTTATGCCCTTCTAGATAGCTGTGTAGTATTCCCTCTTTAACTCATTCCCAATGAGAGTGGGGTTCTAAAATTACCATCACTCCTCCTCCAGGTAATTCCTCTGTGTCAGTTCTTCCTCTTGCATCTCATTTGTATAAGATAATTACTTGGTTTATCTTTTCCTGGGCGGTTTATTTTTTAGTATTATATCATACTCAGCTCTGCCCCAAGCTTTCTTTCAAACTACCCAATTACTAATAACAATCTTTGACATGCAATTTACATTTCCTTGTATAAAAAGAAGTCTGTCTCTATTGAGTCCCTTCTAATTGGTCTTTGATGTTTACCTTATATTTCTCTGGAATCTTGTATGTCAAATTTTCTATTGATTCCACATCTTTTTGCAACAAAATCCTGAATTGTGTTTATTCATTGAATGTCCCATTTTGTTGTTCTTATTCAGGATTGTTTAACTTTACTGGGTACAATAATTTTGCTCTTTTATATGTAGTGTTCCAAGACCTGTTGTTTTTTTAATGTAGCATTGCTATGTCTTGTGTGATTCTTTGGGGTTCTGCCACATTTTTTTTTCTTGTTGCTCATCATATTTTCTCCTTGGGCTGGGAGTTTCAGAATCTAGATTTTTAGATATAGATTTCCCTTATAGGATCTCTTTCATGCAGTGATTGGCTGATTTTTTCTATTTCTATTTCCTCTTCTTGTTCTAACACTTTAGGAAAGTTTTCTTTAATTATATCTTGCATTTTTATCAAGATGCTTTTTTTTATTGTAGCTTTCTGATAGTCTAATTATTTTTATTTTTTTTCTTTTTGATCTGTTACACAGATCAGTTGTTTTTTTTAGTGAGATGTTTCACTTTCCCCTCTATTTTTCCTTTGTTTATATTTTCTTTTCTTTTTTCTTTTTGGTCTCTTATGACTTCCCTGGCTTTCCCTTGCCTAATTGTAACTTGCAAAGACTTGTTTTTTTCCTTAAGATTCTGGATCTTCTTCTCTAGTTGATTGGCTTTCTTTTTATAATGTTCTTATTTTTCTTGGATTTTTTCTTATTTTTTAAATTTTTTTCCTTCAGTGTCTCTCATTTTGTATCTAAAGGATATTTTTTAAGTTCTTCTATGATTTTTGTTTTTTTTAGGGCATGTGACCATTTGGTGTTATCCTTTGGGGCAGGCTTTTTAAAAGAATTTTTTTGTTATTTCAATATTCTTGTTTGAAGATGAACCACAGTCTTCTCTCTTCACATAATAACTTTATATGGTTTGGTTCTCTTTCCTTTGCCTACTCTGGTTTTTTTGTTTTGTTTTGTTTTGTTTTAATTCTAGTAGCCTGTTATTGTAATCACCTCTAGTTCTCAAGTATGGAGGATGGTGCCTCTGACCTCAGATCCTCCTTTAGTTCTCCCCTTTGGCCTAGGATTGAAACCAAAATCTGCCCTCCTGTAAATGTTGTTAATGCCCACAGCCAGAGATCCCCACACTTCTTCTGTACTCAATGGACATGTATTGGTTCCTTCTCCCACAGGACTGCCTCTTTGTAGCACGGCTGGGCCTGCTGTCCCTTATCAGCAGAGGTTCCCGTAATTTTCTCCTGTTTAGATTCCTGACTCCCCACACTGTGCAAGAGGTAAAAATTTATGTGGCTGGAGCCATAGTTACCTCCCAATCAAACTAACCCCAAGACTCTTTACTTGCTATTTCAGCAGAACTATTCTGGAGGTGTTTACACTTCATGGGGACCAAACCCTGGATCTTCTCTGGTTTCCCAAGAGGACCACTGTTCTGCCCCAATTATTGTTTTTTTAATCACTCTACATTTGTCTTGATTCACTATTTTGTCTTATTTGTATAGGAAACCTACTAACCTACTCTGCCATCTTCCCAGAATGCTCTGGCTAAATTGTGCTACTCAGAGAGTTTCAGTATGGGCAGAATCCCTTCTTCTTTGTTTAAGATAACAACTAAACAAATCAAAAAGTTAAATGCAGATTTTTTTTTGCTCCTTGTTAGCTCAGTTCTCTGGATTAGTATTTAAAAAGTGACATTCAATATACCACACACATTTTAGTCACTCAAAAAATAATGTACAATTTATATGTGATAATTTGAAATGCTAACACATTAAGGAGAATATAAGTTCTTTGAATACAAAGCATAACTTACTATTGCATTTGTACCACCGTTGTCTACTGTAATGCCTGCCAGACTGGTTGGTAAATTGGTTGTTGTCCTTCATTCTTGAAGAGGACCAAAATGGCATCGCTATATTGGGGTCAAGGCATAGTGTTTCCTACTATGACTGATCAGACCAGTGTGAACTTGGAATACTCTACCACAGGTTAAAGACAAATATTTCATATAACATTTGGAGTGGAGATTTCTCTAAATTTGCTCTTCTTGTGTTCTTCTGAGCTACTACAATTCTGCTTTGCTTATAAAGTACCTTTTCTCAAGCTTACTTTGCAAGTTCCGTTTGACTTTGTACTTGTCTACACTATGGGTAAAAGCTTATATGAGCCTCATTTGCTTTGGGATGTTGCCCCTTTCCCATACTTTATATGAATCTATGGCAATTTTGGATAACATTTTTTTTATTATTTAGTATTTATTCTTCTCCAGTAAAATGTAAAAATAACTTTTAACATTTGTTTTATTTTTAAACTTTGAGTTCCAGATTTTCACCCTTTCCCTCTCCCCAAACCAATCCCCTGTTGAGAAGATAAGCAATTCCATATAGGTTACATGTGTTGTCATGCAAAACATATCCATAATAGTCATTTTGTGAAAGAAAATATAGATAAGAAAAACAAAAGAAAATTTTTAAAAAGTATACTTCAATCTATATTCAGACACCATCAGTTCTTTCTCTGGAGATGAATAGAATTTTTCATCACAAGTCCTTCAGAGGTATCTTGGATCATCATATTGCTGAGAACAGCTAAGTCATTCACAGCTGATCATCTTATAATATTTTATTACTTTATACATAATACATTTCCCTTTGCATCAGTCCATATAAGTCTTTCCTGGTATTTCTGATATCATCCTGCTCATCATTTCTTAGAGCACAACAGTGTTTCATCAAAATTACATACAACAAATTGTTCAGGCATGCTCCAATTGATTGGCAGTCCCTCAACTTCTAATTCTTCTCCCCCAGAAAAGAGTTGCTATAAATATTTTTATACATAAAACTCCTTTTAAAAAGTATCTTTTGGGATGAAGACCTAGTAGTGGTATTGCTAAGTTAAACGGTATGCTTGAGTTTTTCCTCCTTTGGGCATAGTTCCAAATTGCTGTGGAAAATGGTTGAAATAGTTCACAACTCCACCAACAGTTTAATAATGTCTCATTTCCTCCCCATTCCCTCCAATATTTGCATTTACCTTTTCTGTCCTATTAGTCAATTTAATAAGTGTGAGACAGTACCACAGAATTGTTTTAATTTGTATTTCTCCAATTAATAGAGAATTAAAGTATTTTTCCATATGGCTATAGATAGCTTTGATTCTTTCATCTGAAAATGTATCACATCTTTAGACCATTTATCAATTGGGAAATGGCTCTTATTTTCATAAATTAGACTTAGTTCTCTGTATGCATGAAAAATGAGGCCTTTATCAGAGAAACTTGCTTCAAATATGTGTGTGTGTAAATTTACTATTGCTGACTACATTTCCTCCCATCCTATTCCCCTAGGTTTATTATATTTTCTCTCTCCTTTCACCCTATTCCTCCTCAAAAGTGTTTTGCTTCTGACTACCCCTTCCCCTAATCTACCCTCCCTTCGATCACACCCACCCCTTCTCTTATCTCCTTCCCATACTACTTTCCTGTAGGTAAGATAGATTTTTATGCCAAATTCAGTGTGTATGTTATTTATTCTTTGAATCAGGTCTGATGAGTGTAAAGTTCATTTACTTCCCTTTACCTCCCCTATATTCCTCTCCGCTATAAAAACTTTTATCTTGCCTCTTTTATGTGAGATAATTAACTGCATTCTATCACTTTCTTGCTTTTGCTTGTAGTACATTGTTCTCACACCCCATAAATTTATTCTTTAGATTTCATGCATTCATAACTCAACTCAACTGTGCTCTCTGTCTATATATATATACCTTCTGGAGAGGATTCCGGGAAGATGGTGAAGTAGGTCAGAAAAATCCAGGCTCTCAAGATTTTACCACACAAAAGAGTTAAAATAACATCTTAGGGCAAACAAAGTATGGGTGGAGATAATTAAGAACAGGGGCATAACCGGGGTCCTCCTGGGACAATTTGAGAAGATAAGAAGAAAAATCCCAGGAGGAGGTTTGATCTCTGTGAAGAGTAAACACCTCCAGGCTAGGTTCCTAGCAAGCTGCAAGCCTCTTAACAAACAAATGGCAAGCCCTGGTGTTAGTTGGTTTGAGAGGCTGCCTAAGCCCTAGCCATTGGAATTTTGAATAGTGAAGAGAGTGGGTTTCTGAGCCTGAAAAGATTGAGGACACCTCAATAAGGATCACCAGATCCGACTGTGCTGCAAAGAGCAGTGGGGGCAAGAAGGAACCAGCACACTCCTGGTGAGTGCAGAAACAGTGGGGCAGAAACCCCCTGGCTGTTGGCACTTGCAGGAGGTTGAAGGTTTGGCTTTGGTTTTAGGCTAGAGGGTAGAACTGAATATCTGGGTCAAGAGGCACCATTTTCCATACCCCAGGGCTAGAGGTGATTACAAATAATTAAGTTATTAACACAAAAAATGCACAGGCAAAGGAGAAAGAATTCAAGCACAGAAAACAATCATAATAGAGATGACCAGGGTTAATCTTCAGAGGAAGATATTGAAGTAAAGAAACACCCAAAGAGTAACATCAAATGGTAATCTGCCCAAGAAGAATTCATGGAAGATCTTTACAAAGACTTTACAAATCAAATGAGAGAGATGAAGGAAAAACTAAAAAAGGAAATAAGAATAATCCAAGAAAAACAAAAAGGGTATGAAAGGAATGTCAACCAATTAGAAAAGGAGATCCAGAATCTTTAGGAATAAAATGACACCTTGAAAATTAGAATTGAGCTCCTCCTTCCCTCCCCTTCCATAGCACCACCTGGCCTCATTCATTCCTCCCTGGGCCACTAGAAAGCCAGTGAGTCCCAGCAGCAGGTTGGGAACAGTGACATCATGTCAAGTGAAAAAAACCGAGTCCCCAGATGAGCAGGATAACGTGCCCAGATGATGCCAACATTGCAGGCAACGTCCATGGAAGAACGATTTTGAAAATGATTGAAGAGGCTGGGGCTATCATCAGTACCCGAAACTGTAACAGTCAGAAAGGAGAGACCTGTGTGGCTGCCTTGGCCAGGGTGTAACCCACGGATTTCCTGTCCCCCATGTGCATTGGAAAAGTGGCTCACATCAGTGCTGAGATTACTTTCACCTGGAAGCACTCAGGGGAAGTTCAGGTCAGTGATGTCGGAAAACATCCTCACAGGTGCTAGAAGAGTGACCACTCTGGTACGTGCCCCTCTCACTGAAGAATGTGGATAAAGTGCTTGAGGTCCCTCCTTTGGTGTACACCTGAAAGGAGCAAGAAGAGGAAGGCAGGAAGAGGTATGAGGCTGAAAAGCTGGAACGTATGGAAACCAAGTGGAAGAATGAGGAGATGATGCAGCCTTCTATTAACCCAGAGCCATATACTGTCAGCTACAGCCAGTCCACCTTGATATATCTAGTGGGACCATCAGATTGCACTCAGCAGGGCTTTGTGCATGGATGTATTACCATGAAGCTAACGGATGAAATAGCTGGGATTGTGGCTGCCACCATTGCAAGACTAACATTGTCATGGCTTTGGTGGATGCCATTAACTTTCACGACAAGATCTGGAAAGGCTGCATCATCACCATCTCTTGATGCATGATCTTCATGAACAGTAAGTCCATGGAGATCGAAGTCTTGGTAGATGCCGATCCTGTAGCATTGCATTCCCAAGAGAAATATCACACCGCCAGTGCCTTCTGCACCTATGTGTTCCTGAGCAAAGAGGGGAAGACACTCCCTGAACCTCAGCTGCTGGTAGAGACTGAAGAGGAGAAGAGATGTTTTGAAGAGAGCAAAGGCAGGTCCCTGCAGATGAAAGCCAAGCGGCAGGCCCAAATGGATGCTGCCCCTCAGAAGTGACCTTCGACCTGAGGAGCAGCAACCCAGGAAGATGCATCTGGGAAGGAATTTGTCTGTTCACTTAGAAGTAACTCGGCCAAAAAATCCTATTCCCATTAAAAACTGGTGTTCTGTGAAGTATTTGTAATTCAGTGTTAACCTACAGTATATTCTGAAAATGTATACACCAAAGCTTATTTATATTACTCCAGTATAAATGCTATACAGTATTATTCCAAACTTATTCAAGTCATTCTATACAAAAACTTAGAAAATCCTACTGTTGCCCATTATAAGTTATATAAAGGATACAATAACATTAATAAAGCTATTGTGGCTGGAGCGAAAAAAAAGATTAGAATTGAGCAAAGTGAAGTCAGTGAAATTATTAGAGAGCAAGAAATGATCGAAGAAAATATGAATAAAGAAAAAATAGAAGAGGAAGTGAAACATAATAAAAACAACAAATTTGGAGACTAGATCAAGAAGAGAAAATATAAAAATAATTGAACTACCTGAAAGTTACAATCAAAAACATAATCTTGATACAACAATACAAGAAATAATCGAAGAAAAACCTTTCTGAAGCATTAGAACAAGAAGGGAAAGTAGAAATATGAAAAACTCATCCATCACCATTTAAAAGAGATCTTATGAGGAAAACTCATAGGAATATCAGAGTCAAATTCTGACTCAAGGAAATTCAGCTCAAGAAAAAAAATATTAAAACCATAGAGATTAAAATAATTTAAATGCCACAATTAGAATTACACAAGATCTAGCAGCAGAGACATTAAAGGACTACAGGTCTTGTAACATAACATATCAAAGAGCAAAAGAACTGAGGCTCTAGTCAAAACTATCATAACCTGCAAAGTTAAGTATTATCCTGAATGAAAAAAAAATTAACATTTGATAAAATCTCAGACTTTCAAGACTTTATTTTAAAAAATCCTGAACTTAATAAACGATATTACATACATGGACCAAGACAAATACGTAATAAAGACTGATTATCAGGGATTCAATTAGGAGAGACTGCTTATTTTTTATATATGTAAAATATATGTCTAATTCTTATTAATAATTGGGTAATTCATATGAAAGATTGGAGTAAACTTGAGTTTGAAACGAATTTAAAAAGTAAAACCATTTAGGAAAAGCTTTAAAGAGTAATTATTTTATACAAAAAAGGTTCAAGAGGAAGAATTGATACAAAGTAATTAGATGGGGAGAAGAGGAGAACTGGTAGTTCTGGTAACCTACTTTCATTGGGAGTGGCTTTAAGAGGGAACTATACCTATATATTTAGAAGAGTTTAAAAGTCTTCTAAATTCAGAAGAAATAAAACGGTAGTGGCATGGAGGTGGGAAGGACAAGGGAGGGATCTTTAGAGGGGAGCGTGATGGAATAGGTAAAAGGGGGTATAGAAGGGTGTTTAAATTTATGGGAATGGGAGTATAGGGGAGGGATCCTTGGAGGAGGGTAGGCAAGTTAAGGTAGAAGTAAAGTAAAAGACATAGGAGAGATAGGAAACAAGAGATATGAACATACATAGAAATGAAGATCAAGAGTAGGATAGGTTTGGGAAATTATTTATACATATATGTATGTATGTATATATGTATATATGTGGGTGTATATATACACACATATGTAATGTTATGCACTAGCAGATTTCCAAAAGTATGCTACTGTGAACGGCTTTTAAGGTTAGGATTACACAGTATAGTGAACGCTCCATTTATTCCATTACAAATCAAGGCAAACCTTCACAACAAATCAACGTACAGTACAATATTCACAACATTACATCTTATCACAGAAAATCACAACATAGTGTTCACAACAGCTTAACATTAGAATGGCCACAAAATTTTCACTACAGTGGCCACAATATCTAGAACAAAGAACAAAAGGATAATCATCTGGTTTCTCTAAAGGGGAAACTCTCCTTAATCATTCAATCAATTCACAATGCAATAATCGATCTTCCACTCATGGGGCAACCACAGATCAGTCACTTATCTATCAATCAGTCACCAAATACAATCATTAGAAAACCACACAAACCCTCCACCCCTCCATGTCCAGCAAACCTCAATTTCATCCAAGGAGAGGCTTTTTCTTCATCTTGACTCGGGGTAATCTCTCTGATTCCCTGGATCCCCTTCCATGGTCCCAGCTCCTACCTGAACCCACCAAACAGTCACCTGGATTCAGGGGCAGACAGCTCCCAGATTCTCATCCAGTCCTCAGAGGAAGACAGCTCCTAGGTCCTTGTCTAGTCCTCTGGGCAGTCCCTGGCATACAACAAAGTTCACAGGGTCCAGCACATCTCAGACCCTTCACCACTTCTGTTGCCAGAAACTCAAAGATCACATAAGTCACGAACCAACAAAGGCTTATCCTAGTCATGCTTCTTCAGTCCTCCAGCAGTTCAGCTGGCCCTAGGAGCCAGAAGAAAACTCAGCCTTCCAAGTAGCAGCAGCAACACTGGCCTTCCAGGTGGCAGCAACAGCCACTTCTGCCCTCACCAGATTCTGGTCTCAAGAAAAACTCCAATTCAGTTCACAGTCAGCTTCCAGATGCTGAGAGAAAAACTCTCTCATTTTCAAGAAAACTGCAACTCACTTTTCAGTCCAGCAGCCCAGCTCCCAGATGCCAGGACAATCCTGCTTCCTTCAACAGGAGCCACCAGGAGGAAGATTCCTGATGCTGCCTCTCTGTCTCTAGAACTCTTCTTATATACACACACTGGCCTCTTGTCTCAGCCAATCCCCTCTTGCAACATCAGCAACAGGGGAGTTCACACCCTCTCAACAGGTGACAGAGCTCACACCTTCCATGCTTAGTGCTAAGTTACTAAGTGCTAAATATCTTCTAGATTGATTACTGTTACAACATATCTATATCTATCTATCTATATCTATCTATCTATCTACATATATATAGACTATATATATTTATATATATATACACATATCTATATCTATACATATATGCATGTGTGTGTGTGTATATATGTATATATGTATATAATATGTAAGTACATGTCTATTACTATAAAGAAACGTATCTAAACTTTATTGTGGCCTTCGTGAGGGGAAGGTTTGGGTTGCGGGAAAAAAAAAAGAACAAAGTAAAAAAGTTCTCAACACAACAAGTATTATTTATTATATTGGCTTCCTTGAAATGAAAATTTATTGTTATGTATTTTGAATGCTCTCTTTTGTTCTGCTAAGCACATAACATGCTTTTTGTTTCCCCTTTCTAACTTTACATTTAAGTTCCAATATTTAAGTTTTTGATATGATTTTGTTTCTTTTCACTCTTCTGTATTTGTGTTCTGGAATTTGAGCCTAAAATAAAATTTTGAAAAATAAACAATATATAAAAAAAAAACAAAAAAACTCAACAAAAATATATATTTGTATATACACATAGTTATATGTATATACACATACATACATATATAATGTATATGTATACATATACTCCTTCTAACTACCATAATAATGAGAAAGCTCTTCTGAGTTGCAAATATTATCTTCCCATGTAAGAATATCAACAGTTTAAGTCCCTTATGATTTCCCTTTTCTGTTTACCTTTTAATGTTTCTCTTGAATCTTGTATTTGAAAGTCAAATTTTCTAATTGGTTCTGGCCTTTTCATCAAGAATATTGGCAGCCCTTTAACTCATTGAATATCCGTAACTGCACCAATTAATTATTCTCAGATTTGCTGGGTAAGTGTACTTGGTTGCAACCCTAGATCCTTTGACCTCTGGATTATCATGTTCTATACCCTCTGATCCTTTATTATTGAAGCTGCTGAATCTTGTGTTATGCAGACTTGTAGATCCACTATACTCGAATTGTTTCTTTCTTATTTCTTATTTGCCATATTTTCTCCTTGACCTAAGAATTCTGGAATTTGGTTATAATATTGCTAGGAGGTTTTATTTTGGGATCCCTTTCAGAAGGTGATCAGTGAATTCTTTCAATTTCTATTTTCCCCTCTGGTTCTAGAATATCAGGTCAATTTTCTTTATAATTTCTTGAAGGATGGTGTATATATCTTTTTTTTTTTAATTATGGCTTTCACATAGCCCAGTGATTTTTTAAATGATCTCTCCTGTATTTATTTTCTAGGTCAGTTGTTTTTCCAATGAGATATTTTACATTTTTCCTCTTTTATTCCTTCATTTGGTATTATTTTATTGTTTCTTGATTTCTCATAAAGTCATTAGCTTCCATTTGCTCTATTCTAATTTTTAAGGAATTGTTTTCTTTAGTGAACTTTTGGACTTCCGCCTCCATTTGATCTATTCTGCATTTTAAGGTATTCTTCTCCTCATTGGCTTTTTGGACTTCTTTTTTTTTTCCATTTTGTCTGGTCTATTGTCTGGTGTTATTTTCTTCAGTATCTTCTTTACCAAGCTGTTGACTTGTTTTTCATGATTCTTTTACTTCATTCCAATTTCTCTTCCCAATTTTTCCTCTATGTTTTTGCTTGATTTTCAAAATCCTTTTGGAGCTCTGCCATGACTTGAAACCAATTCATATTTGTTTTCCCTTGGAAGCTTTAGATTTAGGAGCTTTGCCTTTCTGGTCTTCTGAGCATGTGTTTTGACCTCCCTTTTCACCATCTTAACTATCTATAGCCAGAGTTTATTTTCCATTGCTTGTTAATATTCCCATCCTGTTACTTGACTTTTAACTCTTTTTTAAAGTAGGATTCTGCTATGGTGGATGGCACACTGTCCCAAGCTTTAGGGGTGTTGTGTATCTGTTTTTAGAGATGTTTCTAGCAACCTGTAAGTTTTCAGTTCTCCTAAGGTGGTATTATCTAAGGAATGGTATTTACTCCTATCTTGGCCTGGGCTTTGAACTGTAAATGTCCACAAGCACTCTTTTCTGACCTGGAACTGGTTCCTGGACACCCCTGATTATTATCCTAAACATAGAGAATTTTCCATTCACTTAGAGATTTAAAAAAGTTGAGCTTCAGAAAATGTTACAAGAAGAAAACTATTAGGAGATGTCTCCTCCAATGCCCTAACAGAGAGGAACCTTATTATATGCTTGGGGTGTTTAACTCATGAAATTACTTAATAGCTATTGAAATAGTCAATAGATATTGAAAACATTATCCACAGTGGTGGGGTCAAAATGGAAGAGTAAAGGCAGGGATTTGCCTGAGATCTTCTTCAAACTCCTCCACATATCTTTAAAAATGACTCTAAACAAGTTCTAGAGAATCAGAACTGGCTAAAAGATGGAGAGCCTCAAATTTCCAGGACAAGACAACTTGGAAAGTCAGCAGGAAATTGCTGGGCAATTGATTCTTGGTTTTAAACCTAGCTATTTTGACCTGTGGAATACTGTATTCCAAGCCCTCCAGTCCTTTAAGATAAAAGCTGCTAAATCTTGTATTATTCTGAGTGTGGCTACAGGATATTTAAATTGTTTGTTTTTTCCTTGCTTGCAGAAATTTTCTCTTTAATCTGAGAGCCCTGGAATTTGACTACAATATTTCTCAGAGTTTTCATTGTGGGATCTTGTCAGGAGGTGATCAATGGATTCTTTCAAATTCTCTTTTACTCTCTGTTTCTAGAAGATCAGGGCAGTTTTTATTTATCATTTATTGAAAGATGATGTCTAGGATCTCTTTTTTTATCATAAATATTTAGTCCAATAATTCTCTCTCCTGGATCTATTTTCTAGGTCAGTTGATTTTCCAATGAGATATTTTACATTTTCTTTTTTTATTCTTTTGATTTTTGTTTGATGGCTTCACAAAGGCCTTAATTTCCACTTGGCCAATTCTAACTTTTAAGAAATTATTTTCTTCAGTGAGCTACTGTACCTCCTTTTCCATTTGGCCAATTTCACTTTTTAACTTCTTCTCTTAGGTGAATTTTTGGTATATCTTTTTTTCCATTTGTCCAATTCTGCTTTTGAGGCATTCTTCTCTTCATTGGGTTTTTGTGCCTCTTTTAGCATTTGGCCTATTTTGTTTTTTAGGTGTTATTTTCCTCAATCTTTTTTGTGCCTACTTTACCAACCTCTTGGCTTGTTTTTCACAATTTTCTTGCCTCATTTTCATTTCTCTTTCCAATTTTTCCTCTACCTCTATTACTTGATTTTTAAAACCTTTTTTGAGCCCTTTCATGACCTGAGACCAATTCATATTTTTTCTTGGAGGCTTTGGAGGAAGAGACTTTGATTTTGTTGTCTTCTGTGTATTTTGATCTTCTTTGTCACCATAGTAGATTTCTATGGTCAGAATTTTTTTTTCTGTTGTTTGCTCATTTTCAAGTCTTTTTCTTGATTTTTATTTAACTCTATGTAAAGTGAAGCTCTACTGCCCAAGAAGATAAAAGTCTAAAATTTCAATCCTTTTTGTGCAGCTGTTTTCAAAGTTAATTCTGGGTACCTGTAATTTTTGTACTCTACCAAAGTGGTATTATCTAGGGAGAAGTGTGTTTACTACTCTGATGTGCTGCGTACTGGTTTGTGAGTGAGCACAAGCACTCTTTTCAACCTTGCAAGTATGAATAGGGTCCTTGCTCCCCTGTGACCACAAGCTCTCCTGTGCTGGTGCTTCTCCATACACTGGGACTAGACACAGGAATGCAAATTAGATCAAAGTGTATTCAATGAAATAGAGTCTTGCCCCTGGTTCCAGTAAAAAGACCCCTGTATGTCTCCTGACCTATTGTATATAACTTTCAAAAGATTCAGGATAATAAAATTTATGGACAAAACAGAAAACTTTTTTTTTTCTTTCCAAACCATTTTTAGATACAAAAATTCACTAAACACAACTGTCTGGACAGGATCATAGGCAAATAGTCATGGTGTTGATAGTGGGCTGTAATCACCTGTATATGAATCAATGACTTTCAGAGACAAGACTAAAAGAAGTCCAGTCCATTTCTGAGAGTTGTTACATATTTCTCCTCCTCAAGAATTCAAGTCATTGATAAATAGATTTTGTGGATGCATGATTACACCTATAATGCCACTTAAGTGTTGTATATTAGCTGATAAGACTATGAAACATGAGTCCACAGGGCAGATTTATGACCACAGTTATTACAAATTACTCTAGAGATTTAGCATGGTTCTTTTAAATGTCTTTTTATCACCTTTTGTTACTTATTGTATTTTCATTAATGAAATGGAAATGTGCTTGTATTTCAAAGGTATGCTTGAATTCCACGAGTCTTACATTTTGTACTCTATAACACATCTATAACATATTTGCTAATTACTTACTAATTGAATATAGCCAAAGCAAAAGACAAAGGGAGTTTTCATAAAAACAATAATAGCCTTTGGGAATGCCTCTAGCACAATTCAAAAAATTCTTCATTATTTTTTTTTAATGTTTAGGAAATTGAATATAATTTAGTCTCAAGAGTTGGAAGGGACTTTATGGATTTTTTTCTAAACAGTGTATCTCTTTTTTAAGCCCCTCTCCCAAAATGATTGTTTGGTCTCTGTATGAACATTGTCTAGATGGAGAAGTCAGTAGATACCAAAGAAATAAGTGCAGTGGCCAAAGAATTAAATTTATTGGAGGGTTAGATGAGTGAAGGAGGCTTAGGCAAAAACTGTTCCAGATCCAAAAATGTGGATTTCCTTAAAAAAAAAAGAAACAGAATAAAAATAATTTGAAAAGGATAGAGTATCTGTTGTGTGTCTGGAGTCTAAAACATAGAAGAAATCTGTAAAGAGAAGTATGGGGGAAAGGACATGTGAATATCTGAAAGTATAGAATCAGTATATGGAACTTTGCAGTGAAGGGATAGTGACTCATCTGAGAATATAGTTTTTCATCCTCCAAGGGATGAAAATGTTAATCCATAGAATCCATCAGGAAAGAAGTCAACCAGTAATGGAGAGAAAAAGAAAAGAGGTATACTGTTGTTTCATGCACCCCAGCTGAATGTTAAAGCCAAGGTGGGTATTTTTTCAACTTCAAATAAACAGTGGATCAGTTGTCTTCCAAGGTCTCACATCTAGAACATGATAGAGGGCTTCCTAAGGGTACTCCAATTTTATAACCTCTATCTGTTTACACCTAGTGATTCATATTTGAATAAATGATTCTGAAAAAGAAAGAATAAAGAAAGTATGCCTAATCTATAGAATGGTATAATAGAGGGAAACACTGGACTTAGATGAAGGAGAAACTTGGATTTGAATCCTGCCTCTAATGCTTATAGTCTGCATGAGGATCAAGCAAAGGACTTAAACTCATTGAAACTAAAGGTCTTTTAAAAATTCAATTCATTATTTATTTTTAAAAGTTATTTTCTTTTGAAATTTTTATTTCCAAATTCTTTCACTTTCCCTACTCCCTCTCACACCAAATAAAAAGGAAAACAATATTTCAATTATACTTGTGAAATCATGCAAAACATTTTCCCATATTAACCATATTAAAAGTAGAAAAAGCAAGAAAAAATAAAGTGAGAAAATTATACTTCAATTTGCACTCAGAGGTCGTCAGTTCTCTTTATGGAGGTACATATTATTATTTTTTCATCCTGACACCTTTGTTGATCAGAGCAAACAAGTCTTTCATAATTGATTATCATGAAAATATTGGGGTTACGGAGAGCAAGGAACTCTGCCTCTTCTCACTGCACTTTATTTCAGTTCATAAAGGTCTTGCATATTGTTTTTTTTTTCTTCTGATGCTCCCCCAACCCTATCATTTCTTATAGCATAATAGCACTCCATCACAATCATCAACTACAACTTGTGTAGTCATCCCCTCGTTAACAAGCATCCATTTGATTTCTTGTTCTTTAGTGACCAGGCCATTTTTTTTTTTATCGTGGCTTTCAGGTAGAGAAACAATTCATAAATTATCTCTCCTGTATCTATTTTCTGGATCAGTTGTTTATCCAATTAATTATTTGAAATTTCTTTTATTTTTTTCCACTCTTTTGATTTTATTTTAATGATTTTTGATGTCTCCTAGAGTCATTATCTTCCACTTCTCCAATTCTAATTTTTAAGGAATTGTTTTCTTCAGTTAGCTTTTGTACCTCCTTTTCCATTTGATCAATTCTACTTTTTAAGAAGTTCTTTTCTTTACTGAGTCAAATTTATAAGAATACAAGTCATTTCTCCATTGATGAATGGTCAAAGGATATGAACAGGCAGTTTTATTTATATTAAAAAATTAGAAAGAAGAAGAAGAAGAAGGAGAAGAAGAACAACTTTTTTTCATTCAGTTTTTCTGCCTCCTTTTCCATCTGGCCAGAGTATTTTTAAGGATTTTTTTTAAAATATGAATTTGCATATTTTAATTTTTAAGATCTACATTACATTGAGAAGCAGGTGTCCACTGTCACTTTTGCTATGTACTTGCATGACTACTTATAGGAAAGTAACAAGTTCAATTGGGGAATGACTTGTATTCCTGTAAATTTCACTCTGTTCTTTACATATTTTTGAAAGGAAGACTTTGTAGAGATTCACTTTAAAATTATCTTTCAGCTTTCTGTTTCCCTTCTAATCTTGGTTGCAATGGCTTTCTGCAAAATTTTTTCAATCTAATGTAATCAAAAATCATCCATTTTGAATTTCAAAATATTCTCTATATCTTGTTTGGTCATAAATTCTTCCCTTTTCCATAGATCTGATGGGCAAGGTAACCCTTGTTCTCCTAATTTGCTTACAGTATCAGCCTTTATATCTAAATCATTTACCCATTTTTGCTTTATCTTAGTACAGGGTGTATGGTATTGGTTTATGCCTAGTTTCTACCATACTATTTTCCAGTTTTCCCAGCAATTTTTGTTAAATAGTGAGTTTTTATCCCATAACCTGAAGTCTTTGGAGTTATCAAATAGTAGAATACTATAGTCATTGAGTGTTGTGTCTAGTGTGCTTAATCTATTCCACTGATCCACCACTCTATTTCTTAGCCAGTACCAAGGAGTTTTGATGATTGCTGCTTTATAATACAATTTAATTTATCTGATGACTGGACCACCTTCCCTTGTACTTCTTTTAATTAATTCCCTTGATATTCTGGTCCTTTCATTCTTCCATATGAATTTCATTACTTAAAAAAATTTTTTTTACTAGCTCTGTGATTTTTTTTTCTAGTTTGATTGGTAGAGCATTGAATAAGTAATTTAATTTAGGTAGAATGGTAATTTTTATTATACAGAATACTCATGAGCAACTGACATTTTTCGAACTATTTAGATCTGACTGTTTGTGTGAAAAGTGCTTTTAATTGTGTTCTGGGTTTATTTTTGCATATAGATTCCCAAATATTTTATCATGTCTACAACAACTGTAAATGGAACTTCTCTTTCTATCTCTTGCTGTTGGGCTTTGTTAGTAATATATAGAAGTGCTGGTGATTTATATGTGTTTATAGGATATAAGGATATAATATCCTTAACTTAGCTAAATTTGTTTATCATTTCAAGTAATTTTTTACTTGATTCTCTAAGATTCTCTAAATTTTCCATCATATCATCTGGAAAGAGTGATAGGTTGCTTCTTTAGGAGTTCTTTTCTTAAGATGATTTTTTTCCCCATTTGGCCAATTGTATTTCTTAAGGAATTGTTTTCTACAGTCAATTTCTGTTTTTTTTTTCCAACTTGTTGACTCTCTCTTGCACACTTTTCATTTTTTTCATCAATTTTTCTTCTACCTCTTTTATTTGGCTTTAAAAATCCTTCTTTAGTTTTTCCAAGAACGATTTTTGGGCTTAAGACTAATTGATATTCTCCTTTTAGTTTTCGGATATAGGTATACTGACAGCATTGTCCTCTTAGTTTGTGTTTTGAATCTTCCCTGTCAACACGGTAATTCTTAATGGTCAATATTGATTTTTGCTTCTTATTTATTAATTTATTTACTCACTCATTTAGTAATTCATTTGTTTGTTTATTTATCATCATCATCATCATTATCATCATTT
>JAQQSU010000048.1:40545-60568 GCA_028627135.1 Pseudochirops cupreus
TATATATATATATATATATATATATGTATGTGTGTGTGTGTAGATATATGCATACATAGGTATATATATGCACATATGTGTTCATATACATAGACATGTACATATACATATATAGTGTTTAGAAAGAAGAATAATATCTATCTCTATTTTTCTTGCTTGTATTGGCCCTTATCGTTTTCTCAGCTTTCATCTCTCCATGATAAAGAGTCCTTTTCTATCCCATCTTTTCTTGAATGGACATAACCTGAGATCACCAAACACACACACATTCACACACACTCACACAAGAGTTGTATTCTTTCTTTCTAGGAGAGTGTTCGGAATATAGGGAATAACAGAGCTTTGTGCAAAACTTGGAACCCGCTATCTACAGCATTTAGCAGAACTCCCCTGAGGATTTTCAGCACTTTATAAGCTTTTTCGACAAGTATATTGTTCACAGCTTATGTCACCTCTTCCAGTTGGATGAGAAATGAGAATACATGGGTGTCATTCACTGTCAGGAACATGCACTGAGCTCAGAAAAGTGTTATTTCATTGATGACCCTTAACTCCTGCCTTAACTTTGCTTAGGGGTAGTATGGTATAGTAGAAAGAACACTGACATTAGAATCCTCAGAGCCTGAGTTTACTCCATGTCTAAAATGGAGATAATTAAATTTGCATTAACTATCTTATAAGCTTGGTAGGAAGAAGGTGCTTTTTCTTACTTAAGGGGCTATGCAGATGATTTTTTTCTTGATCCTCTCTTTTCCAATCCCAACTTATGCAGATCCTTGGCACCCATCCTACCTCTGTACTTGTCTACCTACACCTAGTATTCGAACTTAGCTAAAACTCTTTTTGAAAAATTATTAAGGAAAAAAAAAAGATATAACAGCTGTCCATGCTCAGATAAGAGTACCCTGTAAACTTATTCACCAAATTCAGGAATGTCAGGAATAGAAACTGCATCACTCTGGGTCTATTGTTGAAGATGGAGTTTTGGAAGTCATCTACGTACATGAGACTCTATAGTTGAAAAGAAAGGAGGAACAGTAATATAGGAGAGAGAAAGAATATAATATGATACTTATGGTTAACAGGAGATAAACAGCAAAGTAAAGGAGACAAGGGTCAAACAGAGACAGAGAGAAAGTCTGGAGAGCTGAATGCCATGGCAACCCTCTGTATATATAAAGAATCATAATGAAAAATGAAAGCAGCAGGAAGTTGAAGGTAGTGGTGGGGTGAGAGTCAAAACAATCATGGGGAAATCTAGTCATTGAGGCTGGAAGCCCTCAATGTGCAACTCTATTGTTTCATATTTTGAAGGTCAAATTTTGAAACTAATTTGCTTCCAGAACAGAAGAGATAGGTTCAAGAGAAAGAGAAAAGGAGGCTTCTGTGAGAATTTTTTTTAAAGTTGGGAACATTATAGACTTCTATTAGGACTCTTGAAATAGAGTTCATAGTAAGTAAAGTTGAGAAAACAATATACACAAGGATTATAATAATATAAATGGAAAAAAGAACCACAAAACAATTGAAAGTGAATATTATGGAAATACAAAGAATATGCATGCCCCAAAGAGGATACACACTCCTTTCAAAGGTGAGAGGTGCAAGATATAAAATATTGTCTATATATTTTCCTATTTATTTTTCAGTGAACAGGTTAGTTTTGCTGATGTTTTTCTAACCCCCCCCCCTTTTTTTAATTGAGAATTTATTTATCTTTAATTTTAAACATTCATTTCCACAAGAATTTAAGGTCCAAATTTTCTCCCCATCTCTCCCCTACCCTCCACCCACCCCAAGGTGGCAAGTATATCGATCACCCCTTCCCCCAGCGTGCCCTCTCTTATGTCCCCCACCACCACCACCATCCCCATAGTCCCTTTCCACTTACTTTCTTGTAGGGCAAGATGGATTTATATATCACATTGCCTGTATATCTTATTTCCCGGTTGCAAATAGAAACAATTTTTAACATTTTTTTTTAAAATTTTGAGTTCAGATTCTCTCCCTTTTTTCCTTCCTCATTCATCCCCACTGAGAAGATAAGCAATTCAATATAGGTTATATATGTGTAGTTATGCAAAAATTTCCATAATAGTCTTATTGTGAATGACTAACTATATTTTCCTCTGACCTATCCCACCCCACATTTCTTCTATTTTCTCCTTTAACCCTGGTCCTTTTCAAAAGTGTTTGCTTCTGACTGCCCCTCCCACAATATACCCTCCCTTCTTTCATCCCTCCCTCTTATCCCCTCCCCCCTTACTTTTCTAAACGGTAAGATACCCAATTTAGTGTATATGTTAATCCCTCCTTAAGCCAAATTCGATGAGAGTAAGATTGACTCAGTCCTTTTTATCTCCCTTCTCTTCCCCTCCATTGTAACAGCTTTATCTTGCTTCTTTCATGTGAGATAATTTACCCTATTCTCTTGCCCTTTCTCCTTTTTATTTTTTAGACATCATACTTCATGTTGAACTCACTCTGTGACCTCTGTCTATGTATACATACACACCCACACCCACACACATATATGCACCTATACTTACATACATACATGCATACATGCATACATGCATACATGCATATATATATATATATATATATAGTCAACTCTCCTATCAACTCTCCTAATACTGAGAAAAGTTTTATGAGTTACAAACATTGTCTTTCCATAAAGGAATGCAAGCAGTTCAACTTTAATAAGTTCCTTATGATTTCTCCTTCCTGTTTACCTTTTCATACTTCTCTTGATTCTTCTATTTCAAAGTCAAATATTCTGTTCAGCTTTTTTTCATCAAGAATGCTTGAAAGTCATCTATTTCATTGAATATGTATATTTTCCCCTGAAGTATTATTCTCAGTTTTGCTGGGTAGGTGAGTCTTGGTTTTAATGCTACCTCCTTTGACCTCTGGAATATCATATCCCAAGCCCTTCAGTCCCTTGATGTAGAAGCGCTAGGTCTTGTGTTAACCTGATTGTGTTTCCTCAAAACTCAAATTGTTTCTTGCTATCTGCTTGTAATATTTTCTCCTTGACCTGGGAACTCTGGGATTTGGCTATAATGTTCCTAGGAATTTTCTTTTGAGGATCTTTTTCAAAAGGTAATTAGTGAAGTCTTTCAATTTCTATTCTGCCCTCCAGTTCTAGAATATCAGGGCAATTTTCCTTGAGAATTTCTTGAAGGATAATGTCTCAGATCTTTTTTGATCATGGCATTCAGGTAGTACAATAATTTTTAAATTATCTCTCTTGGATCTATTTTCCATGACAGTGGTTTTTCCAATGGGATATTTCACATTGCCTTCTACTTTTTTTAAAATTTGTTTGTATCTATTTTAAATTATCTTGATTTTTTATAAAGTCATTAGCTTCCTTTTGCTCCAATATAATTTTGAAGGAATTATTTTCTTCAGTGAGCTTTTGAACTTCCTTTTCTATCTGGCCAATTTTGCTTTTTAAGGTAGTGTTCTCCTCATTGACTTTTTGGACCTCTTTTACCATTTGAGTTAGTCTATTTTTATTGGTGTTATTTTCTTCAGTGTATTTTTGGCTCTCCTTTAGCAGGCTGTCGACTTGTTTTTCATGATTTCCATGCATCATTCTCATTTCTCTTCCCAATCTTTCCTCTATTTCTCTTACTTGGTTTTCAAACTCCTTTTTGATATCTTCCATGATCTATAACCAATGCATATTTTTCTTGGAGGCTTTAGATTTTGTTGCCTTTTTCCGGTTCTATGTTTTGATCTTCTTTGTCACCAAAGAAGGATTCTATAGTCTCATTTCTTTTCCTCTGTTTGCTTATTTTCCTAGCAAATTACTTGACTTTGAGCTTTTTGCCATGGTAGAACTCTGCTTCCAGAGTGGAGAGTGTTGTGTTCCAAATTTTGAGCAGCTGTTGTCAGAGCTTCTTCTAGGCATCTGCCTCAAAATTGTAAGGAGGACTCCCTCTCCACAGTTACCACAAGCTCTGTCATGCCAATGTTCCTCCTTAGCCTAGACTGCAACCCAGATCAAAGCAGGGCAAAGCAAGAGAATCCTTCCTCAGCTCCAGCAAAAAGATTCCTGCAATTGCCTTGCAATCAGCTGCTTGGTCCCCCTACCATCTGTGCACCTGGAACACTGGAAACCACCACCGCTGCTGCTGCTGTTGCTGCTCCTGCTACCACAGCCACTACCATTACTGCCACCCAGGGGGCAGGGGGCAGACTGTGCTCTTCTCTTACACAGGTTTAACAGAGTTTCCCCCTGACCTTTTACTTAATCTTTAGAATTTGTGGGTTGAGAAGTCTGGAGACTGCCACAGCTATCAGTGATTCAATCGCCTAAAGCCTGCTCCAGCCCAGTTTGTGTAGGCCCAGCCCTTGCAGGATTGTGCTCTGCCCCCTGCCTGGTGCGATATACCATACCTGTCAGTCTGCCAAGCTGTCTTCAGTGGGAGATTTGTTTCACTCTGTGATTTTTGGGCATCCTGTAGCTCTAAAATTTGTTTAGAGTCATTTTTTATTAGTATTGTAGGCAACTGGGGGATGTGTTTAAGCAAGTTCCTGCTTTTACTCTGCCATATTGGCTCCACTCCACCAGCTCCTCTTTTTCTTTAAAAGAAATATGATTTGCTACATGTAATGATTTCTGGAAGTGTGGACAGAATGTTAGGCAGGGACTTAGATGACATAAAAACAAAATCTATAAATAAAAATTTACCAAAATCAAAACCAAACAAAATAGCATTCACACTGGGCATAAGCTTACCTAATATGAATAGTGGATGAACAGATCCAGGCCGGAGCTGTCAGTGAAAATTTAAAAACTCAAAGCTAAATCTGGTACTTTGGAAAGTCAATCTAAATTTGCTGGTATCAAAATTGCCATCTGCAAAATTATTTTGAGGGTACATTTGTAAAATAACCAGAGCAGATCTTTAAGATTATTTCCCTAAAAGAACCCTGGAGATTGTTCTGGCTTCTGCAGGTAAACACTAAGTACCTTAAGATCCCTTAGACCATAAGCTCCTTGAAGGTAGAAATTGCCTTTCTGGTTGTATTTTTGTTCTCATCGCTTAGCAAGGTGACAACACACAGTAAGCACTTAATAAATGCTTATTGACTGATTCAATGATTATTTAAGAAAATATAAGCTATATATTTATTAGCATTGCTTTTAACCATTTTAAGTTCCTAATTCTCTCCCTCCCTCCAGATAAGATTGTTAAGTTCTATTTACTGGTTGGTAGTGTCACTGGAGACTAGATCTGGGAAAGTCTGTGATGAAATAGGAGTTTAAATATCAAACTGATGGACATTTTGCTACCATTTGACTTTCATCAACAAAGATGGAGAGACAATGCTATGTGTAAAAGCCAAAAGTGTCCTATCTCCAGAGGAGACATGAATATGACAGTACTGACTGTATTACTATTTTGAGGGCATTAAGTAAAACTTCGGTTACATCATAGGCTTATTTTAACATTCCACTCTCTAGGTCCATGACCAATCCAAATTTTCATTTCAGTTCTCTACTGTTCTGCAGCGTAGAAAAGTACATCATCTCAACCATTATGGTGGATCTAAATCCCCCATTCATTCCTATACCATCTAGCATATTTTCTGATGGGTGGGATAAGGCAGTGAATTGTCTTTTATGTGTAAATACACCAAAATATTTTTTCCTCCAGTGCTCCTAGAAGATAACAAGGTGAATGGGGGAAAAGGCAGCATAACTATACATAAAACTCCACCAAGGAGGGCTCTCACAAATGTAGTATATTCATTCTGCTACCACCCTGTCCTTGGCATATCCCTCTCCAGGCTGCCCAGATGACTCATCTCCACAGGACTTCCTCTACCTTTAGATTCCTTACCCCATTAGACAACCAGCTCCTTGAGGGCAGAAACTGCCTTTCTGGTTGTGTTTTTATTCTTCTTGCTTAGCAAGGTGCCTGGCACACAATAAGCACTTAATAAATGCTTATTGACTTATTAATTGATTTTTTAAAAAATACTGAATATTTATTTATTAAAATTCTTTTTAAACATTTAAATTCCAAATTCTCTCCCTCCCTCTAGTCCCTCTCCCCAACCATTGAGAAGGCAAGCCATATGATATCAATCATACATGTGAAATTATGTAAGGCATATTTTAATATTGATACTGTTACCAAAAAAATGCCAAAAAATATGCTTCAATTTGCACTATTTATCAGATCTCTCTCTCTCTCCCTCTCTCTCTCAGTGGATGGCATTTTTTCATCACGAGTCCCTCTGAATTTAGTTGATTGATGATCTAATCCACAGTGGCCCTCACTAGATCATACAGACAGAAGGGGCACTTCATTGGTTCTATAATTATAATATCAACATGACATTTGTATGCCTTGAACAAAAAGGGCCAGAAAGGGTGGGCTTGTCTAGATACACCCAAAGGATTGTCTTTATGTTACACAGCATATATGTATGATTTGGTTTTCTTTGCTTGTTTGTAGTAGTTGAGGAGGACATCACTCAGGAAGAGTATATTATTTACAATAATACATATTACTGACTTTTGGTAACATAGTCTTAGAAAATTGCCTGAGAACATTGAGAAGTTGATTAATATAGGTGCACACAGCTAGTACATATAAAGCACAAAACACAGATCCGGAACTTTCTGATTCAAAGGTCAGAACTTGGATGTCCCTTGTTCTTCCCACTATACTGTGGGAATATCATCATTATGGATATCTGATTATTTTCACTTGTTTTATTAAGAATGACATCAAAAGTGTCATGAGAATATTTATGTCTTATAATATCAATGGTAAGAGGATATAATATCAAAGAGTCAAGAGGAAAGGATTAAAAAAATCAGTGGAGTACTTATTTTCTCTATAGAAACAGAATCTGATGTTCTTTTATAAATTTAAAAAAAAAGATTATTGCTTTATCCTGCTAAAGTAGCTCATTCCCAAAGTAAAAGATTTAGCCATTTAATAAAATATTCTTGCAGGAACATCAAAATTTTACATGCAGAACTGTATCACTATTTTAAATGTTTATGATTTTGTTTAAAATAACAATTTTTAGGCAATATTCTTCTGTGAGAAATGTTATAATGCTCATTTTCTATTTTTTTCTGCCAATAACTTTTTGGTATCTATCCACATTTTGAGTATTGTGTCAAAAAATCCTTTCAGTATAGTTGCGTAACCTAAAACATAATCTCATTTGTTTTTGGCATATGTTCCCAGAATTTTCATAGGATTAGAGCTGTAGGGGGACTTCAGAGATCATTCAATTTACCTTCCTCTCATTATGAATGAGAAAATTAAACCTTATCAAATTACGTTACTTGTCCAAGGTCACATAGGTTGTAAACTGGTCCTCTTGAAGAATGAAGGATGAACAGTAATAGAGACATTATTATAATCCAGGGCCTCTATCTCCCAATTCAGTGCTCTTTTCACAGTACCATGTGTGCAGGTATATTATGTGCTCAGTTACACATTCAACATATATAAGTATAGAGATAAAGGTTGCAACCCTGATGTCATTGACATAAGCAATCAGTTCTAAGGGCAAGGAAACTCCATTAATTCAAGCTTGAACCTTTCCTGAAAATAATAATCTTAGAAAGCTTTTTTTTTTTCAGCATTGAAAACTTACATAATTTATCCAGGGTTACCTAGTCAGTCAGAGGTAGGATTGGAAACCAATTTTTTCTATATGTGAGGTTAGCTGTGGACCCACTAACCCATGATGTATACTTAAGTCTAGATGGGGAGATACATTCAATATGATTGTACATGTATAGCCTATATCATATTGCTTACCATTTTGGGAAGGAGAGGGGAGGGAGGGAGGGAGAAAACAATTTGGAACTCAAAATCTTATTAAAATGGATGTGAAAGCCATCTTTATATGTGATTAGGAAAAAAATAGAATACTATTAAGTGAGAAAAAAAAGATAGATGAGAGATAGACGAGAGATAGACAGGTATATAGATGGATAGACAGACAGACAGACAAATAGATAGAGTAAAAAAGCATTTATATAGAACCCATGTCATGCCAAGCACTGTGCTAAACACTTTACAAAGACTATTTCATTTGCTCCTCACAACAACCTCGAGTGGGAGGTACTATAAAGAAACACATTTTACAGTTGATGAAAGGGAAACAGAAAACAGGGAAAGCAGTTTATCCATGGTCAATCAACTATTAAGTGTGTGAGGAAGGATTTAAACTTAGGGCAGGTTTCCTAAACTGCACTCCCAGTACTCAATTAAGAGTGTGTGTGTGTGTGTGTGTGTGTGTGTGTGTGTGTGTGAGAGAGAGGGAGAGAGAGAGAGAGAGACAGAGACAGAGAGACAGAGAGAGACAGAAAGACAGAGAGAGAGAGACAGAGAGACAGAGAGACAAAGAGAGACAGAAAGAGATAGAGTGTAAAGCCAAGCATGAGCCACTTTCCAGAAGAGTGCTGTGAACAGCTTTTAAGATTCTTATTACATAGTACAGTGAACACTTTATTTATTCAATAAAAAATCAGAGCAAAGCATTCACAGTAAATCAAGGTACAGCATTCAAAATGTTACAACTTATCACAGATAATCAAAATACAGCATTCACAGCAACTTATCACAGAATATGGCCACAGTAGTTTTCACCACAGTGATCCCACAGTTTTAAATAAAGTATAATCATTTAGTCAATCAATCACCCAGTAGCTCAATCATTCAATCAACTCAATCATTCAAACCTCCTTAAGGGTCACAAAATACAATAGTCAAAAGTTCTCCACTCATGTGGCATGTTAACTTACAAATCAATTACTTATTCAGTCATCATTCACTTCGTACAATCATTTAGTCAATCAATCATTCAATCAACTCAATCATTCAATCATCCTTCATCATTCACTATTCAGTCAGCAGAAAATATATAAACCCTCCACCCCTAGGTCACTAGCAAATTACAATTTCTCAGTCAGTAAACAGTATCCAAGTAATGTCTTCTTTCACCTTGACTTGGGGTGGTGTCTCAGATTCCCTGAATCCCCTTCCTGGATTCACCAAATTGTCACCTGGGTTCAAAGAGACAGGTCCCAGGTCCTTCTTCAGCTTTCTGTGCAGTCTCTGTTCCTGGGAAGTAAAGGCTTAACAAAACCACCAACAGGTTCATGCAAAGTATCAGTACTATAGTCATGCTTCCTCAGTCTTTGACAGCTCCAGCTGGCCTTTGGAAATCCTCAACACCCTCAGCAGCTCTAGTAGGCCCTCAGCTCTGACTGGCCCTTGGAAATGCTCAGCATCTCTGGCTGGCCCTCATACTCAGCAGAAGTTTCGGCTTGTTCCCAAAATCAAAATCATTCTCTCCAGCCTGGGAGGGAAGAGAGGGAAGGGACTTTCCTCTTCAGCTCTTCAGCCTCCTCTGCGGCAGCAGCTTCTGCCTCCACAGAGCTTGCTCCAAGAAGATCTGTGTCACACAACAGGGGTTTCTTCTTATATACACATAGCATTAGCTTCTTCCTGTTTCAGCCAACCCCTTCCTGTCACATCAGAAACAGAGATTCATACCTTCTGTTTCTTTAACAGAGGCTTGATTAATTACTAAGTCCTAAGTACCTGTTACCTTTGCCAATCTGAAGGGATCTTCAAATTCAAATTACATTACCATTACAGAGAGACAGAAAGAGACAGAGAGAGATTTTAATTAGTACCTTCTAGTCTGTGAAGATCAAATGTGTAAAGTATGCATCGTGCTTCACAAACCTTAAAGTACAACAAAGGGGCAGCAAGGTGGTGCAGTGAATAGAGCACAGACCCCAGAGCCAGGAGAACCTGAGTTCCAATCCAGTCTCAGACACATGACACTTACGAGTTGCATGAGCTTGGGCAAGTCACTTAATCCCAATTGCCCTGCCATCCCCCTCCAAAAAACCAACAATAACAAAAAATCATTATATAAATGCTAATTGTTATTATTACTAGTTCTGTTTGTCCTAAGTCTCCTTCCTCTCTAACCCATCTTCCACACAGTTCCCAAGGCAACATTCCTGAAGAATTGGTTAGGCCACATTACAAACCAACTCAAACAGCCTCATAGGTTCCAATTTGTGGGGAGCCAAGTTCAGGGGACTCTGCCATGCTGTGGCAGTGCTGCTGACATAGTGTTAGAGGAGCCCTGCCTACCCACAGCAGGGGTGAGAAGGAAATGTTAGGTGAAAAATAGAAACTTGAAAGAGTTACTTACCCAGAGGTTGTGACAATCATGAATGAATCAGGACTCTGAGCATGGTAAACAGAGCCAATTTTATTCAGCTAAGAGTCCAGTATATATAGTGCAAGACTGCATAGTCATCATAAGCTACTTTCTTTGGGATTACATCATTGTCCTAGTTCCCATTCGCCTCATATGTGATGGTCATGTATTCTACCCTCATTATCAGGGTACTAGTACTGGGCAAAATGTTCCAAACCTACCTAACCTCCCTAGAACAAGATGACATGAGCCCAAGGCTTCTAGTTATCTAGTTCGTGCTATGGTGCAACAGTATGGTATTTTCCCCTGAGAACACCATGAGTGTCCCTCTTCCCAAGCCGGGAGTTCATACCATGGTTCTCATGAGGATGTCAGACTCACACCAGTGAGCTTTTCTGGGGGTTAGGGAACTGATCCAGGCCTGGTAGGAGGTTCTTTAGCTGAGAGGACTTATTCAGTCATCATGGTGAAAGCCCCACTGGCCTGTGGTCCTCTACATCTATTACCTTGAAGACCAAAAAGAAATCCTTCTGACATTGTAAGCCCATCAGAAACTTGCTTCAACATACCTATGGAGGCTTATTACACATTATCCCTCCTCATATTGACTAGCCAACTTTCTATTTTCCACATGCAAAATGCTATCTCCTGTCTCCAAGACTTTGCACAGTATAGCCCTTATGCTTGAATGTACTGCCTCCTGATGGTTTGCCTCTTAGAATTTCAGCTTCCCTCAAAATTCACCCTAAACACAACCTCATTGATGAGACCTTCCTTCATTACCTTCTTCCCCCGCCTCAGTACAGCTTTTTCACTCACACTGCAATTTCTTCACTTTTGAATATTTGTATATACTGATAGGTGTGTGTACATATATGTATGTATGTATACATACATATATACATGCATACATGTGTGTGTGTTGTGTGTGTGTGTGTGTGTGTGTGTGTGTGTGATTTTCTCCCCAATAGCATGTAAGTTCCTGGCAGGCCAAGGCTACTTTAATTTTGCCTTTATATCTTTGGCACCCCAGCACAGTGCCTGAGATAGAGTAGAATGTTAGTAAGTTTTTGATTATTTAATTACCCTATATGAAAATGTATAAAGCTAAAAGGGAAAATATGATGGGTATCATGTGGGTAAGTTTCAAAGAGGGTAGAAAGAACAGTTATTCTGTGGTAGGACTATGTTACAATCCAGAAAAAAGAAAAGGGCTGATGAATTCTTGACACCAGGAAGATGTCAGGATATGATTGCCAAAGAGAAGGAATGGTGGATTTCAGATATCTACCACAAGTGATTCTTTTTCTTCACTAAAAATAAAACATTTGATAAAATCAGCTCTTACCTGGCCTATAATTTCATCCAGTTAAAGCAAAGGAAATGAAGAGAGGAATCTGATTCTGGATCTGATTACAATCAACTGAGAAGAACACACTGGTCAGGTGTAAAAGAACAAAACTTGGAAAGAGAGAACATCACTTCACAAGCCAGATATAGAGGGGTAGAGAAAGTGTTGCCTAATATGTGTCCTAGGTTTAGGAAAGTGAATTTCAAAATGATTAGAGAAACAGAGACATGATTTCATGCCCAAAGACTTTTTAAAAAGTCTGTTCAAAGGACAAAATTTAAGGAAGAAAGGAAACAAGCATTCATTTAAAGGCTGAACATTGTGGTAAGCATTAAGGATAGCTAAGCTAAAAACAAAACAGCTCTGGCCCTCAAGGACCTTACATTCTAATGGACAACACTCCAAAGGGATCTGAAAAGCAGGAGGAAGAGGTGTGTGGCTGCATGGTTTTTAAGTCCAGAAAATTGGCAGCACTGGAGGATGGCTGGCCTATTCTCTTACTGAAACTGGAGACTCTAGGAAGAATTTTCCCCTGCAAGAACAGAGCCATTCCTTGAGAGGGATTTTACAGGATAAATAGACCACAGGGATATTTCCAGGGTAAGGAGACCAAAGGAGTTGATGGTATTTCTTTTTTTTAATTTTTTTTGGAGGGGGGAAGGCAGGGCAATTGGGGTTAAGTGACTTGCCCAAGGTCGCATGGGTAGAAAGCGCTGTCTGAGGTCATATTTGAACTAAGGTCCTCCTGACTCCAGGGCCAGTACTCTATTCATTGTACCACCTAGCTGCTCTCTGAGGGAATTTCTAATAGAAAAGAGTTTGGGAGACTTCCAAAAATTAAAGACTCTTGAAAAAAAATGTTATTAATCCTTCAGAGAAAGAAAACTATGAACAGCTAAAGAAACTAGTCCTCCAGTCAGCTCAGATTTTAAAAGGATATTTATAAAAGCTGGTTAAAATGATCTATAATTAAGAACGTTTTACATTATGATATAGTTTTAAAAAATCTTTCAATCTAAATCTCAGACTTAGCTGAGACTTAGAAAAATAGCTACAACAATCAAAAGAATTGTGTTAGACATATGGTAGAAAATAAGAAGAGGGTCATGGTAGTGTCACTGATTGGCATTGGTTAGGGACTGGATCAGACACAAGAACTTTGATTATTTTAGTACAGGTATATCAGATGAGGAAATTTCCCCTAACAGCTGAAGGTAAGCACCATCTCTGCAACTAATCATCTTAGAGTTTTTAGATCACTGAGTGCTCTGCCTAGAACCACAAAGCCAATATGTATTAGGAACCAGACTTGAATACAACAATTCTTGGCTTCAAGGCCAGCTCCGTTCCTTATGAACTTCACCCAATGGGACAATATTGATGCATAACAGAGGAAAGAAAAAAAAAAGAATTGACAGAAATGGAATATTCCTAATGAACATTTGATATTTTGGTGGTATTGAGTTATTACTATTAATAATATTGATAATAATTAGTAAAAATGATTGCTTTTGTGATGACTCCTTAGCCAGAGAAAGAATAATAACTTAAATCTTTGGGGTAAAGCTAAGGGGTTCAATAGTGAAGTGATATGTCTTTTCTTTCTTTAAAAATAATATTTCTGTGTGTCTAGGTGGCAGAGTGAATAGAGCACGGGCCCTGGAGTCAGGAGGACCTGAGTTCAAATCTGGCCTTAGACACAACACAAAGCTAGTCATGTGACCTTGGGCAAGTCACTTAACCCCAATTGCCCTACCTTTCCCCTCTCCAAAAAAAAAGCCAAAAATAATATTTAATCTCCCCATTTACATGAAAAACAATTTTTAAAAATCACTATTTTTTTTTCATTTTCATTTCTAGATTCTATCTATCCATCTCTCTCTTCTACCATTCCTGAGAGGGTAAGCAATCTGATAGAGGTTATACATGTACAAACATGTAAAACATTTCCAAATTATTTTATACAAGAAAACAAGAAAGAGAGGGTGGAGGAGAGAGAGAGAGAGAAGAAGAAGAAGAAGAAGAAAAAGAAGAAGAACAAGAAGAAGAAGAAGAAGAGGAGAGAGGAAGGAAGGAAGGAAGGAAGGAAGGAAGGAAGGAAGGAAGGAAGAAAGGAAGGAAGGAAGGAAAAGAAAAATAGTATATTTTAGTATGTGGCAACATCAGTTCTTTCTCTGGAGGCAGATAGCATTTTTCATTGGGAGTGCTTTGGGATTGTCTTGGATCATTGTATTTCTGACAAAAGCAAGGTTGTTGACAATTCTTCATAGTACAGTATTGCTTTTTTTATGTACAATGTTCTCCTGGTCCTTCTCACTTCACTTTGTATCAGTTCATATATGTATTTTAAGGACTTTTAAATGAAATTATCCTGCTTATTATTTCTTATTTTCAATATAAAATTGCATTAAAATTGTATGCCACTTGTTCAGTCATTCTTCAATTGATGAGAATTTCCCCAATTACTAATTCTAACCTATCTTGAAAAGAACTGCTATAATTTATACAAATAGCTTCTTCTCTGCCCCTTTTATTAAAAAAAAAGAAGATCCTGTTTGGATACAAACCTAGCTGTGCTAAGGCTGGATGAAAGGGCATGTACAATTTTATAGTGGTTTTTGCTTAGTTCCAAATTGCTCTCCAGAATGGGTGGATCAGTTTACAATTCCACCAACGGTGTATTAATATCCCAGTTTTCCCACATTCTCTCTAACATTCAACATTTTTCTTTTTTTGTCATATTAGTCAATCTGCTAGTTGTGAGGTGGCAAGTAAGATTTTTTTTAAAGTTTTTGTTTCCCTGATCAATAGTGATTTAGAGCATTTATTCATATGACTCTAGATTCCTTTGTTTGCTTTGTCTGAAAACTGCCTGTTCATATCCTTTAATTACATATCAACCTGAGAATACCTTTATTCTTGTACATTTAATTCAGTTCTCTATATACTTGTGAAATGAGGCCCTTATCAGAGACACTTGTAAAGATTGTTTTCTGTTTTCCTTCTTATTCTGATTGTATTAGTTTTGTTTGTGAGAAAACTTTTAAATTTTTTACATAATCAAAATTATCCATTCTATATTTTGTAATTCTTTCTATCCCTTGTTTGGTTCTATTTTTTTTTCTTTTATCCATAAATCTGAGAGGTAAACTATTCTATATTCTCCACAATTTGCTTTTGTGTCAACTTTTATGTTTAAATCCCCTACCCATTCTGACCATAACTTGGTACATGGTATGAGTTGTTAATTTATACCTAGTTTCTGTCATATTATTTTGCAGTTTTCTCAGCAGATTTTGTCATATAGTGACTTCTTGGCCTAAAAGCTTGTATCTTTGAGTTTATCAAACACTAGATTACTATAGTCCTTTACTACTCAGTCTTACAGACCTAATTGATTCTAGCGATCCCAATCTATTACTTAGCCAATGATAGATTGTTTTGATAATCACTGCCCTATAATACAGTTTGAGATCTATTTGAGTGGGGCTGCCTTTCTTCACTTTTTTTTTCATTGATTTTCCTGATATTCTTGAACTTCTGTTCTTTCAGATTTTATGATTTTTTTCTAGCTTTCAAAAATATTCTTTTGTTATTCTGATTTGTAGATTCATTTGAACAGAAGTATCATTTTCATTATTTTGTCTCAACCTTCCCAATTTTTTTCCCAATTGTTTAGAACTGAATTCATTTTGTTGAAAAACTTTTTGTAATTGTGTTTATTTTGGCAGATAGATTCTCAAGTATTTTATATTGCCTACAGTTATCTTAAAGGGAATTTCTTTATTTCCTCCAGCTGGACAATGTTGGTAACATATAAACATGCTGATGATCTTATTTTGTATCCTTTAACTTTGTTAAAGTTGTTAATTATTCCAACTAGTTTTTAGTTGATTCTCTATTATTCTCTGGGTATATGATTGTAACAGTAATGAAATTTGAAGTTTTGTATTGCTAAACTAAGAGGTACTTAGCACCTATTTCATAATAAGCCTCTTAAAAAAACAGAAGATATGAACTCCTGTTTCCATTGCTGATGTAACAAGAAGGAACTGAACAGAGAGGGGCAATACTGTTTATAAGGAAAAACCCAGAGAGAGAGAGAGTCAGAATTTCTTGGGACTAGGATCTGGAGGCCAAAGCTGCTGCTGCTGGAAAAAGAGAGAATTTCTCTCAGCAGCATCTGGAAGCTGGGCTGCTACTGCTGGACTGAGAATTGAGAAGAAAAATGAGAATTGGTAAGCAAGATTTTCTTGGAGCAAACTCTGTGGAGGCTGAAGCTGCTGCCCCAGGGAGGCTGAAGAGGAAAGCCCCTCCCAGGCCAGAGAGAATGATTTTGATTTTGAAAAACTGGATGGAGTGATCTTGATTCTGGGAACCAGCTGAAACTTCTGATAAATCTTAGGGCCAGCTGGAGCTGCCAAAAGATTGAGGAAACATGACTGTGAGGGACCTAAGACTTTGTTTGTGGCCTTGTTAAGCATTGTCTTCCTGGGAACAGATACTGTGAAGGATTTGAGATGGACTGGACATTGTAAGCTCAAATGTGGAGCAGGAACTGCACAGGGAGCTGGACAAGGACCTGGAAGCTGTCTGCCTCTGAGCCCAGGTGACAGTTTGGTGAATCCAAGTAGGATCTGGGACCATGGAAGGGGATCCAGGGAAACTAAACGACCACCCCAAGTCAAGCTGAAAGAAGACTTTCTTGGATACTGTGCGAAGATTATAATTTACGAGTAACCTAGGGGTGGAGGGACTATATATTTTCTGATGATGGAATAGTGAATGATGGAGGATAATTGATTGACTAAATGATTGTACTCAGTTACATGTACTTAGTTACATATGACTGAATACATGACTGATTGAGTTAACTTAGTGTGCCCCATGAGTGGAGCACTTTGACTATTGTACTTTGTGTTCCTTGAGGAGGCAAACCTCTCTAAAGATGATTGAATGATTAAGAAGATTGAATGATTGAGTTACTAAATGATAGTTCTTTGTTCAAAATTTTGTGACCACTGTAGTGGAAACTATATGGACATTTGCTATAAGTTGTTGTGAATGCTATATTTTGATTATCTGTGATAACTTGTAATATTGTGAATGCTGTACCTTAATTTCTGTGAATGTTTTGCTTTGCTTTGTTATAGAATAAATAGTGTCCACTATACTGTGTAATCAGAATGTTAAAAGCTGTTCGCAGTAGCATTCTTCTGGAAAGCTGCTAGTGCTTGGCTTCACAGTGATCATATCTTCTTCCAAGACTGATAGTTTTGTTTCCTCATTGCTTAGATTAATTCTTTCAAATTTTTTTCATCTTATTTCTATAGCTAACACTTCTAGTACAATATTAAATAATAGCAGTGATAATGGTTTATCCGTGATCCACCCCTGATTTTTTTTAAAAGACTTTTAAGCTTATTCCTCTTACTCATGTTTGCTGATGGTTTTAGATAGATACTGCTTATCTTTTTAAGGGAGGCTCCATTTATTCCTATATTCTCCAGTGTTTTTAATAGGAATGGGTGTTATATTTTTTCAAAGATTTTGCCGGCTTCTATTGAGATAATAATATGATTTCTGTTAATTTTGTTATGGATATAGTCAATTATTCTGATCGTCTTCCTAATATAGAACTAACCTTGCATTACAGGTCTAAATCCCACCTGAACATAGTATTTGATGCTTGTGATATATTGGTATACTCTTCTTGCTAGTTTTTATTTATTTATTTTTTTGCATCAATATTCATTAGGGGAATGGGTCTATAGTTTTCTTTTTTTCTGTTTTTGCTCTTCCTCTTTTAGATATCAGCACTCTGTCAGTAGAGACACAGATATATAGAAATAGATATAGATATGTCATAAAAAAATATAGTAGGACTCTTTCTTTGGCTATTTTTCAAAATAGTTTCTGTACTATTGGGATTGTTACTTAACTATTTGGTAGGAATTTGTGAATTCACCTGACCCTGAAGATTCTTTTGTAGGGAGTCCATTGATGATTTGTTCAATTTATTTTCCTAAGATTGGTGTATTTAAGTATTTTATTTCCTCTTCTGTTAATGTAGGCAATTTATAGTACTGCAAATATTTATCATTTTCCTTTAGATTTTTAGATTTATTGGCATAGAATTGGGCAAAATAGCTCTGAATAATTGCTTTAATTTCCTCTTCATTAGTGTTGAATTTACCTGTTTAATTTTTGATGCTAGTAATTTGTCTTTCTTCTACCTTTTTAAAATCAAATTAACTAATTATTTATTTTATTGGTTTTCTCATAATGTTAGCCCTTAGATTTATTTATTATTGCAATGGTTTTTCTACATTCAATTTTATTAATCTCTCCTTTGATATTCAAGATTTACAATTTAGTGTTTGAGCAGTTTGTTTGTTTTGCTTTAGTTTTTTTTTAGTTGTGTGTTCAATGCATTGATCTATTTTTTGTGTATTTTGTTAATATAAGCATTTAGAGATACAAAATTTCCTGTAAGTACTGCTTTGGCTACATCCCATAATTGGCATGTTTTCTTATTGTTTTCCTTCCTTTTAATGAAGACACTGATTTTTTTTTAACGAACTATTCTTTGACCCACTCATTATTTAGGATAAGATTATTTACTCTGTAACTTATTTTAATCTATCTTTCCATTGTCCTTTATTGAATATCATTTTTATTACATCATGATCTGAAAAAAGGATGAATTTAATTTTTCTACATTTAGTTGTGAGATTTTTATGTCCTAATACATGGTTAATTTTTTGCAGGTGCCATTTATTACTAAGAAAAGTATATTTATTTCTATCACCATTCAATTTTCTCCAGCATTCTATCATATCTAACTTTTTTGGTATGCTATTTGCCTCTTTAACATATTTCTTGTTTATTTTGTGCTTAGATTTATCTGGTTATGAGAGAGGAAATTTGAAGTCCACCACTAGGATAGTTTTCATTGTCTGTTTCCTCCTATAACTCATTTAACTTCTTCAAAAATTTAGATGCTGTATCTGTTGGTGCATGTGTTTAGTGTTAATATCACTGTCTGTGTTACCTTTTAGCAAGATATAGTTGTCTTCCCTATCTCTTAAATACATTTTTTGCTTTTGCTTTGTCTGAGCTCATGATTGCTACCACTAGTTTATTTTTTTTTTCAGCTGAAGCACAGTAGATTCTGTTTCAGCCTTTTACCTTTATTCTGTATGTGTCTCTACTTCAAATGTGTTTCTTAAAGAGTAAATTGTAGGAATCTGGCTTGTAATCTATTTTACTACCCGCTTCTGTTTTATGGGTGAGTTCATCCCATTCATATTTACAGTTACGATAACTAGCTCTATATTTCCCTCTGTCCTATTTCCCTTTCATTATCCTCCCTTACCTTTTACTCTTTCCTTACTCACAAGTGTTTCACTTTTGATCACTGCCTCTCCCAATCCTCTCTTCCTTCAACCAATTCTCCCAAACCATCTCTTATACTCCTCCCTTTTTACTTCCCCATAGGGTAAGACAGATATCTATATCCAAGTGAGTGAGTACTTTATCTCCCCCACCCTTTTTTGCTGGTTCTAAGAGTAAGATTCAAGTGTTGCCTGCAATTTGTCCCTTTTTTTTCCCCTCCACTGTAAGAACCTTTTCATGTCTCTTATGTGAGCTAATCTACTACATTCTATCTTCCATTTCCTACTTCCCCAAGTATAATCACCTTTCTCACTCTTTTCTTCAGATAGCATCCCATCATAGTTGTCACATACCTGCATCCTCTATGTGTACTTTTGCCTTTATAATGATAAAATTCTAAACAGTTACAAATATCATTTTGCCACATAAGAATGTAATCAGTCTGACCTTATCATATATCTTATGTTTTTTTTCTTCTTCTTTATTATTTAACCTTTTCATGTTTCTTTTGGCTCTTGTATTTGAAAGTAACAAATTTTATTCAGCACTGGTGTTATAATTAGGAATGTTTGAAAGTCCCATATTTGATTAAATGTCTATTTTCCCTACTGAAAGAGTATACTCAGTTTTAGTGGGGAGGTGATTCTTTGATGTAATCCTAACTTCTTTGCTGTCCAGAATATCATATGCCAAGAATTCCAGTTCTTTAATGTAGAAGCTGCTAGATCCTGTGGAATACTGATTGTAGCTCCATGATATTTGTTTTGTTTTTTAATTTTATTTTAGTTTACATCATTTGCTTCCACAAAATTTTGAGTTCCAAACTTTCTCCCCATCTTTCCCCTACCCACCACCCCAGAACAGCCATCCCAGTGTATCCCACCTCCCCCAATCTATTCTCTATGTCTTCCCCCCTCACCCCTCTGACTTTCTGGTAGGGCAGGATGGATTTCCCAACCACAGTGGCTGTGTATCTCAAGTTCCAGTAGGATGTAGTTAATAATAATAATAATAATACTTGTATATATATACACA
>JAQQSU010000048.1:61068-76978 GCA_028627135.1 Pseudochirops cupreus
ATTTAGCATTTCTACACCTGTATTGATCTACTTTTCCTTTTATTTTAAGGGCTTAATATATGAGCAGATAATCTAATTTAACATACTTATATTCACTTCAAATTATTTGTTAAGGTTTCTGATGCTTCAGCACTCTCACACTCTTTACTCATGCATTTTCACCTTCTTATTGCCTTCTCATTGTGAGTTGGAAAGAACAAAACATCATATCATTCTTCCTCTTGAATTTTTTTTCTGCTTCTAAACCACCACCTAAGATATACCCAGAGGATCCAAGAACATTATTTTCTCAGAGGGAGTCAGCATGATCTCAGTTAGAATACAGCAATTCTTCATTTAATTCTTCCACCAGGGATACTTTCCCCATAGGAAAAAAAAATGAGATTGTTCTTGACATACAAAGGTGGGTTAATAAAGCTGCAGGTGATAACTTCTTGTTTTCCAAGTGAAGGGGAAAATGAAAGGTGAAATTAGCCAATACCTATTTTGCCCTGCTTAGTTTCCTTAGTATTTCCTTCTAATCTAGCTCTCCCTCAAATTTCTTCCAACTCAATGTTGCTAGAGTTATAGAGCTGATTTAGGTGTTACCGTAGGCAGTAGGCAGCTAGGTTGTTCAGTGGATAGAGCACTAAGCCTGAAGTTAGGATGACTTGAGTTCAAATCTGGTCTTAGATGACTGTATGACCTTGGACAAGTCACTTAACTTCTGTTTGCCTTAATACAGTGGAGAAAAAAATGGCCAGCTACTACAGTATTTTTCTAAGAAAATTGCATGGACAGCATTGGAATGCTATCGTGTATAGGTTTGTGAAGAGCTGAGTATGACCTAACAATAACAACATGGAAGATAGTAAGTAGCTCAGTGACTAGAGAATGAAGTCATCCTGAAATGTACTTAATCATGCAAAATTTAAACTTAAAACTAAAACTTGAAAGAAAAGGAAAGGAAATCATAAATGTAAACATTTTCTAATGTTTTATAATTCTTTTTTTTTACATTATCTTTATTTTTATTATAAACAGTTCCTCAAAACTTAAAGAAAAAGCAAAAGGCCTGACACATAAATCCATGGAGTCTTTTTTTTTTTTTATTTAGGAGAGTTAGAAAAGCAGGAGTAGATGAGAATGATGGCAAGAATCATAAATGGCAAAGCACACAGACTAAAATAAATAATGGATTTTTTTTTCATTTTGCTTTTTGGAGTGGGGGAAGGCAAGGCAATTGGGGTTAAGTAACTTGCCCAAGGTCAAACAGGTACTAAGTGTTAAGTGTCTGAGGCCAGATTTGGACTCAGGCCTCCTGAATCCAGGGCACCACTTAGCCACCACCTTAGTGGATCATTTTTAAATATCGTCAAGGACAGAGTCAGGAGACATAAAATTATCTAAGGAAAAATGTGAAATGGAAAGTCAGGATGCAGGGACAGCATTTAATCACAGGCAGCCTACTCTCAGAAATTATGGAAGTATGTGGTGACACACTGTTAAGAAAGCCTATTCTCTATGCCCCAGTTGGCTTCTCTGACCACCCAGGGATTACTAAGTGCCTGTATGGATAGAGCATTAGACTTGGAGTCAAGAATACCTGAGTTCAAATTTGATCTCAGACACTTACTTTCTGTATGACCCTGGGCAAGTTACTTATCCTCTATCTCATCTGTAGAACAAGTAAGATAATAGCCCACATTTCCCAGGGTTGTTGTGAGGATAAAATGAGCTAGTATTTACTGAGCTCTTTGAAAACCTTAAAGCACTATATAAATGTTAGTTTTTATTATTAAAAGAAAACTTTACATCTATGGCTCTTGTGTAAAACTTTCATTTTTATCTACCTATTTTAGAAATCTATAAGCAAGAGAGCCCAACAGCAGCTACCAACTCTCCTCAGATAGACAATTTGAACCACGTTGTATCACAGAGTTCGATTCAAGAGTTTTACTAAATGATTTCATAGGTCCTTTCCATTTCTAGATCTGTAAGATACCTTCTAACTAACATCCCTGATACTAATAGTAAATAAAATATTGTTCTTCAGTCTTTTGGACTCTTTGTGGTCTCATTTAGTGATTTCTTGGCAAAGATGCTTGAGAGGTTTGCCATTTCCTTCTCCAGCTCACTTTACAGTTGAGGAAAGTGAGACAAACAGGGTTAAGTGACCTGTGTGTCACACCCTGTTTGCTGCACAGCTAGTAAGTTTCTGAGGTCACATTTGAACTGAGGTCTTCTGACTTCAGATCTGCTGCACCACATAGTTGATAAACAAAACATAGATATGCCCGATTACCTACCTGATCAAATTAATATGATAATGTGGAGTCTTATGAAAAGAGAATATTTAAAACAAAGATGTAATTATAAAAAATTAACAAGATACACTTCAATGTATTTTTTTGCAGTTTCCTTCAGATTATAATTCATAAAATTTCTGTGATTGTTTAAAAATCTGCTATTTGTGAAAAGTAATATTTCACCTTTTTTTTCCCCTTGCAGCAAATTCAAAATAATAATTATTAGATCAAAGAGGGGCACCACTTGCATCAGAAAGCATACTCACAGATGAAATTTCCAATTCCAGAACTAAGAATAAAGTGTTATTGCAAGGTACTTCCTTAAAATTTGGGTTATTTTATGAATTCCAGTACTCATTCAACTACAAACCTAATTAATAAAATGCATAAATAAAACAGAGAAAAACACATAATTAATCCCACTGTAAAATGAAAATGAGCATAGCAGTCCAGTGTCCTATGTGTTTCCATATTCTTCAAATTATTCAATCAATTACATATATGTGTGTCTATATATGTGTACATGTGTTTGTATGTATGTATGTATCTCAGTTTGCTAAGTGCTGAGATCAAGTAGTATTCCCACAGACCTAGCACTTAATAAATGTTTGTTGATTTGTTTTATGGATGTTAAACATTTTAGTAAGTAATTTAGTAAGTATTTTGAAAGTCTAGATCACGTCTCAGACCTCATTAGGAAAAACTACTCTGATGTTATCCCTTTTTTTTTTTTCTTAACAAGCATCCTGGCTCTTTGCCCCTATATCTCTTCAGTAAAGAAAATTGAACCTAATCTTTAGGCTCAAGCCTACTCCAGGATCTTGAAATAAGCCATCCCTTATACAGGGGAGATTCATTATAGTTTACCATCTGGAGACCCTTGCTTTTATTCCCACTCTGACCTTGTACTCTGTTTCTATCTGACTCCTGAATGGTTCCTTGTGACCAAAATCATATTATGTGCTGTAGTTCCCATAACTGGGTCATTCCTTGACTTTTAAGTACATACCCATTCCTTGGAACTCTGCCAAACATCCTAATTCTTCCAAGTTTGGGCCCTGTCAAACACCATTCATTTGGCCCAGGGAATGGAGTCCTTTCCCTGAGCATAAACAATCACAGTGGGATCTTATCATTTACTGCCATAGTTCTCTGATGCTTATTGACTGCTTGGTTCTCCACTGTTAAAACACCCTCAATTCTGAACCCCATGCTCACCTGCTGGGAAATCCACAAGCTGTCTCCCTGACAGACCTCTTTTGACATTGCCCCCCACAAACCTCCCCAGATTTGTGAATATTAGCTGCCAAAATATTATATGACATATTGAAGTATTGGGCTTGAAGTAAAGAGGATCAGAACTAAAATCCTGTTTCTAATACTTAATAGCCAGGTGATCTTGGGCATGGAAGGTGACTATCGAGAACATCTAAAACAAGGAACTCATTTCAAAGATGAGGTCGCTGCAACCAAAGGAGGTCAAGTGCTTTACCCAAGGTTACACAGGTAATAACTGATAGAAAGAGGACATGAACCCAGATCTCTACCTCCAAAGTCATAATATGTTTTTGTATTATGTTCCCTTTCACTCAATTTCTTGGAGTATCTTAACCCACACAATTGTTGTGAAACTCAAATGAGTTATTTATATAAAGCAGTATTCCTTAAAACACTATAAAAATCTCAATTAGGCTTTTTTCACATTACCTAGCACTGAGCCCTTCTGAGCTTACCAGCCCTGCCCCTAAGAGATATCTGTGTAGTTGTTCGTTCTAGATACTCTTTGTTTTTTGTTGTTTTTTTTTCCCTGTTCTTCCAGCACCTAAGCAGCAATAGTAACAAACTTTTAGAAGGAAACCAGTATTTCTCAAATACCTCTCATTTTCATATGCCTTAAGTAGTCAAATTAGAATTGGGATAGCTTAGCAGTGCCACATAATTAGCAATTAATAAATATTTGTTGATTTATTGTACAGATATTAACATGTGAGCAAGTAACTTGAAAGTATAGATTATGCCTCAGATTCCTTGGATAAATTAAATAAAATCAATAAACACATGAATCAACAATCATTTGTTAAATTTTCCTACATGCAAAGCATAGTGCTAAGTAGTAGGATTCAAAGCAGAAACAGATAGTTTTACCACCAAGAAGCTTACATTCCAATGGTAGTGAAAATCTTTGGCTCCCTGTGAAGTGTTGTGGATTCCCACTTTGGTCTGACTTGATTACCTCAACTTGCCTTCAAATTAGCCAATTACGGTTCCTAGAAAGGCACCACCATCACATGATTTACTCCGACTCTCTTAGAATCTTAGCAATAACTTTGTTGGTTTGGGGGCAGTAGGGTGGCGAGGGAAGTGATACATTGCTATCATGATCCTCTTTAGCTTCTGAGCCCTCATTTCCTATTTACAGGAAATCAGTGAGTCACAATGATGATATGGTTAACCCAAACATAAAACATTTATTTATTTAACATTTTTATTTGAAGTTTGGAGTTATAAATTCCATTCTTCTCCCCATCCCTTCTCTCTCCCTGAGATGATATGCAGATACAGATAATACATGTGCAATTATGTAAAACATTTTCATATTAGTAATTTTGTATAAGATAACTCAAATAAAAGAAAAAATTAAAGAAAGTGAAAAATAGCATGCTTCAGTCTGTACTCAATCAATATCAGTTCTTTCTCTGGAAGTAGATAGTATGCTTCATCCTTAATCCTTTGGGATTGTCTTAGATCTTTGTATTACTGAGAATAGCTGTCATTCGGAATTCTTCATTGAACAATATTGCTGTTACTGTATACAATGTTCTTCTGGTTCTGTTCACTTCACTATGCATATGTTCATGTAAGTCTTTTCAAGTATTTCTGAAAGCATCCTTCTTGTCATGTTTTATAGGACAATAATATTCCATTATACCACAGTTTGTTTAGTCATTCCCCAATTGTTGGGCATTGCTTTGATTTCTAATTCTTAGGCACCACAAAAAGAGCTACTATAAATATTTTTGTACAAATAAATCCTTTCCCTTTTTTGGGATGGCTTTGGGATATAGACCTAGCAGTGTTATTGCTGTGTCAAATGGTATGCACAATTTTATAAGCCTTTGGGCATAGTTTGAAATTGCTTTCCAGAATGGTTGGATCAGTTCACCACTCCACCAACAGTGTATTAGCATTCCAGTTTTGCCACATCCCCTCCAACATCCAACATTTTCATTTTTTGTCATATTAGCCACTCTGATAGGCATAAGGTCTTAGCACAGAAAAACACACACATACACACACACACACACACACACACATCAAAAAACATTTAATTATTGATAAGGAAAAAGCAAGATTAATTGTAAGACCATAATAAAATAATGAGAACTATGATTAAATACATAATAGAAATGAAAATGAATAAAACAAACAAAAATACATTAATCTATCCAATACCTCAGGTCACACTTTTTCACTAAATTACACAATGTCCTTAGGAGAAAGTGGTCACACACTTACAGTAACATAGGAAGGAATATGCAAGTGCTCAAGGCAATTCACATCTATGGAATATAGGCTTTCCTGTCTTTGATCCCTTCAGGCACAATCTGAACCACATGAAGTCACTCTTCTGCTTGCTATGCACTTTCTCATCTTCTCTTCCGTAAGGTAAAATCACTCCTTTTCTGCTCCCAAATTGATGAAGCATTGACAAGCACTATTTACTCACAATCACCCTTGAGTGGATAATGAGAAAGTGTTATGCTGTTGTAATGACAAGCAACTGCCTTAAGCCAGGGAACTACAAAACTCCTCACAGGGTAGATGAGCCCAGACACTTCTTCACTCAACAGGATTTTGCTTTGTCCAATCATCTTTCAACATTTATGTTCCTTCTCAAGAAAACTGAACTCACCATCCCCCCCCTACTCCCAGTTAATTTGGCATTAAGAGCAACAGAGCAACTCTGAGATGTTTTGCCTCCCTCCAGCTACAGTAGAATTCAGCTCTTAATAAATTTCCAGACTTTTCCTGTCAATCAGTAAAGCTGTACCTCTCTTCTAATCAGCACAACATATGAAACCTTTCTGTCAGTTTACTCTCCTGCCACCTTCTTCATACTGCTCCTACTGGTTTCTTTGCTGCTAGCCTTTCCTCCACATACCTAGTGCCTCAGAGGAGAGCCTTTGGGTGTTTAATGATTCATCTTCACCTTATGATTTGTAACTCAAGAAAAATCTACTTTTCTTTCATTTATGAAACCAACAGTCCTTATACTTTTTCAATCTCCCAATATTCTCCAATTTGTCAGCTATATATTTTCAAACTCCAAAATTAGTCAATTGTAATTAGTTGATGGACCACAATGTCCTGAAACAATCATTTCATTAAGTCATTTTTTCTACCTTCAGAATCTTTCAGGACATTCATCTGAAATCCATTTTTCTACCAGAAAGATTCTCTCTCTCTCTCTCTCTCTCTCTCTCTCTCTCTCTCTCTCTCTCTCTTTCTCTCTCTTTCTCTCTGTCTCTGTGTCTGTCTCCCTGTCTCTCTGTTTCTCTCTGTGTGTGTCTCTGTCTTTCTTTGTGCATCTGTCCTTTCTCCATGTTTTATCTGAGAATTTTCTTTCATAAGTGGATTTCATTGGTTTTTCTTCCACAAAATTAACTCTCTTCCCCTTTTAGAAATCAAACTGTTCAAATGCAGAAAACATTTTGTAAATAAATAGGTATGTGCAAGATACTAATATCTACATCTAGCTATATGTATAGGTATACACACAGAGACATACAGAGTAGTAGAAGGTAACATTAGAAGGCTAGAAATGAGCAGTTGCTGAAATAAGCTTGTGTTTAGGCTGAGTGTTGAAGTGAGCCAAAGATACTAAGAAATGGAGGTAAAGAGAGAGATAGTGGGAGTAAGGGAGGGAGGAACCACCAGTACAATGTCAAGAAGATGAAATATAAAGTGCTGTATGTGAAGAATAGTAAATTGACCAGTACAGTAGAACAACAAAGTGTGTGAAGAGGAGGGATGTATTAGAAGACTAGAAAGATAAAAAGAAGACATCTTGGAAGGTACAGAAATAATGTGTGTATGTGTATATATGTATCTAAGCATCTATATGTATATGTAGAGGTATCTAGAGCTAAAGATAGATATATTCATATATTTATTTTCTATATAGTGTAATGATACTGGGTTTGAAGATCTTCCATGCCCCTCGAACTTGCTGACATAGCAGGAAGGGATGGATCAAGAGAAAGCTGGCACCAAGCTAGTGTCTGTGCCGTGGTGACTGGTAGCAGGGGCAAGGGCAGCAGCAGCGACTGAGGTTGCCCTGTCAGGCAAACTCCTTTTTCTTTGAGGCTGCCAGAATCTGTGCTAAGAATTCCTGCTGAGGACTGCCAGGGACTGAAACTGTGGTGGGGCTGGAGCTACTGGGAGAAAACTGCCTGGATGCTGAGCAGTTGTCATGAGTGAGGAGAGGAGGATCTTTGCATGAGGTAGCCTGTCCTGTTTTGAGGGCTTGAGAATGTGGGTGTTTACTACTTTAACTACATGTGCCAACTTCATAACTACTATGTTGGCTTTGACTTTCTGGTTTTTTAAATACCAGTTTTCTGGTATTTAAATAAATGTTCTAGCTATATTTCTCACGTACAGAGCCTGTTACATTTTGTAATTAATAACCACATAAGCATACTTACAGTTACTGTAGGCATTGTGAATACTGCATCGTTGATACAAACAGATGTAGAGATATAGATATCTCAATATGTATATCTTTCTAAACATATAATATAAATATAAATCATTATTAGTGTAAACATATGTCAGGAATATATATATATGGAGAAAGAGAGAGAGAAAGAGAGAGAGAGGGAGAGAGAGAGAGAGAGAGAGATCTTGATAAAGATAATATAAATATAAGTTATTGCTAGAATACATGTATCAATCAGGAATAAAAGACTGCTAAAAAGACAAAGTATGCCCCTAAAGAGTAAGACTAATTTTTGTGTATGGCTTTGAGTGCCAACCTCATGTCAGAATGTTCAACACATGCTATTTTTCCAACAAAAAACCAGGAGACAATAATGCAAAAACATTATTTGACATGTTCAAAAGTTACATAACCAGTTACAGGCAGTGTTGGGAATAAAATCTCATGTCTCAGCAATAAATACAACATCTCTGTGGACTAGATCAAAGTTTTCCAAAGTAGATTCCTAGGTTACTCCACAGCAGTTCTCCAACATGTTAATTTTGGCATACCCCAGAGATGGGAGCTAAGGTTGATGTTATTTGACAATTTTATAAGTCATCTGCAAGAGGGTGTGACAATGAAATCTTCACGTTTACAACTAACTTAAAGCTCTTCTGGGTAGCAAAATGTCAGGTTGAGAACACTGCACTGCAGGGAGGTTCTGTGAGAAGGCAGAAAAGTATCAGATGAACATTAGCATGGGCAAACATAACATTTTAGGGGAAAAAATTATCTCTGCTTCCATCCATTATGGAAACTGAGCTATCACTGATGAGGCAGGAACTGAAAGTGAGGCGGAGGAAGGGGTAGAGAGCAATGCTGTTGAATTGCTTATATCTCACCTAATGTCCAGGCTCTTTATTGCACAGGAGAAGGTGGGGGGAAGTCCTTTTTTGGGTCAATTGTGGATGATGGGGATGATAAACAAATAGCAAACTAAGAGCAGTGAGATATGAGAGCAGCAGAGGCAAAAGAATAAACAAGGATAAAAGAACAGTCATCTGGGTCATTTAATATAGGAGACAATGTCTCTACCTGCCTCAGCAGGTCGTAGAGAAATTGGTGCCTTAAAACTAAAGTAAAATAATGAATGCTCATAAGGTTGATAATGAAACATGAAAAAATGCAATTATGTTTAGCATACTCCCCAATAAGGAAGAGAAGTATATGATATATTTTAGAAAGAATTCCATTAAAATGGTTAAAATGTTAATAGATGCCATAAAAAGGTATATACTTCAATTATCTGCAAAATAGTACAGGGAATAACTCATTCCTTAACAATGGTGAATAAATCAAGACAAGATGGTCTGGTGAAAGGGAGAGAGGAGTCAGAAGTCTCAGCTTTTCATCCTGGTTCTGCCTCTTCCTAGCTGGGGTATCTTGTGCAGGAAATCCAAAATTTTAGAGTTAAATTAAAAGAGACTTTGGAGAAAAAAAGAAGGAAGGAAGGAAGGAAATAAGGAAAGAATAACATATAAATATATAATACATACATCAAAATAAATATATAAAATATGCAATAAAAATAAATAAATAGATCCTTAATAAAAGGATTTGTTCTATAAATCTTGAACTCTGTCAATGGACCACACTGGAGGACCTATAGTGCTACATGTGGCTTTGAGGCCACGGGTTCCTCACCCCTGATTCTAGTACAATTCCTCACTCCTCCCCCTTTCATCTATTTTACAGATAAAGAAATTGAGGTTCAAAAGTGCTAATCACCTTGTTCAAAGTGACATAGGTGTGCATGCTTATAACATTTGAGCTAACTTTTCTTGCCCCAGGTTTCTTAATCTGCAAAAAATCAAATCTGTTCTCCAATCCTGCCTATCTCATAGGGTTGTTGTGAGAATCAAGTGAGATAATGTACATGAAAGCTCTCAGTAAAATGAAGTAGTTCAGTCTAGAATATCTGATAATTCAAAAACTCACATAATTTACAACATATAGATTTATACCAGGTCAAGCAACTTCCTGAGGAGTAATTAACTTAGTGTACTAAGAAGTAGCTGAAGCACCAGGAGAATCCACAATGGTCATCCTTCAACTCCACTCTCATGTTTTTTCTGTGATTTGCTGATTTTCTTAGTGTTGGTATATGCTGGCGAGCAATGCATATTGCAACCCCTCTACAATGTTATAGATGGTCACTCGAAGTAACCACAGCTTAGGTATTTATCACTCTGTGGCCATCCAGGCAATGTGCTAGGCTTTGAAATTAACTATACTGGTCAAGGGACAGCAGACACTGCCAGGTCCATGTGCAAAACCTTGATCTACAGGTGGCTTTGACTTATTGACATGGTCTTCAGGAATTCCAGGAATTGTCTCCACTCCTTCATGAGGCTCAATTAAAAGAAACAAAAAAATTTTAAAAAACAAAAACAAAAAACAAATATTTAGTACCTATTATACCTAACACTAGAGGAGGTTAAAAATTTAGATAAGATGCTGGCTCTACTATTATGGAGTTTGTAGTTTAGTAAGAAGATGTGAGGGCATCTAAAAACTGCAAAGTTCTATTTGAGGTCCCAAGAAAGAAAGTTATCTCCCTTGAACAATGAAGGAGCAATCCACAAATAAGGTGACTTTTCAGTTAGCCTTTAAAAGATGACTAGGGAATCATGAAAGTAAGCACGATGTAGTTCATGGCAAACATCCCTGTCTACCAGGGAGACCAAAGTTCAAGTCTTGACTCAGACACATGCTAGCTGTCTGACCCTGGACAGGTCACCTGCCTTCTCAGTGCGCTAGACAACTTTCTATGACTTCGTGTTGCAGAAGATGTGCCATCCTTCGCTAGTAGAGGAAGTTTCTTTGACTGAGAAATTTACATATTAATGAACTCATAGGTGTGGTATCAGTCTCTAAGAATTTAATACACAGAGAATGTGCAGCAAGGAATTTTGAGCATAGGTAGTTTGTTGCTGAAAGAAATACTTAACATAGGCAAGAATATAGAATAAAGAAGTTAGGGCAGATATCAACAACTCTTCTGGTGTCACCTGGTCCTTTTGGTCTTGCCCCAAGTTGATTTGCCTGCAACCAGGGGGAATTGCAGGAGTCAACAACCCTCAGCTTCATGTGTTTTTTCTGATAAGCAGAGTACCTAGGATGTTATTAAAGGATATGCGCCAAGAGTGGGGAACCTGCATTGTCAAGGCAAACTCTGTGAAATTTGGATTCAGTCAAAGGGCCACATTTGAGGACCTAGAGGGTCACATGTGACCTCTAGGCTGCAGATTCTTCAAACCTGATATAGGCTGTTGACTGGAATATGATAGAGGTTCAAAGAAATGTTCTAACCTTACAGTAGGTAGGAGGCAGAAGTCAGGGAGTTCAAACTCAGAAAAAGGAAAAGCTGCTAAGAGGACAATCAGAGTCTGTAGGATTCTACTATCTTTTGCTGGGTGTCTGATTAGATGTAGCTTCAATAGCCCTGGGTAATTGCCTTGGATCACAGTGAAAAAAGCAGTGTAGTAGAGGCTGCTTAGCAGCTTGCTCTAATAGCAGTTTTTTACTAATTTAAGAGAGAAAAGTTTGTGATAGCTTCAATGTTTTAGAGCTGAGTGTCAGAGAATAAAACTAATCTATATTCTCTCTCTCTCTCTCCATATATATATATATATATATATATATATATATATATATATATATATGTGTGTGTGTGTGTGTATATATATATATATACATATATATATATGTAATGTATATTATGTATGTATTCTGAGGTAGAGAGCATAAGAGAATGGACCATTGCTTTATGGTCACATCTTTTCCATGTTTTGCTCAGTTTTGCTTTTTTTTTTTCTTTTACATCTTTTATTAATTTTTTTTTGTCTTTGTTATATAGGATGAATTTCTAGGATGGGGTTGGGGGAAGGATACAGAAGGAAATTAAGGTATTATAAAAACAAACAGATTTCCAATTTTTAAAAATATGTATCCTATTCCTATTTACATCTATGGCTTGAACTTTAATATTTATTTTGCATTCAGAACTGTCCACAAGTAACCACCAGAACCCAAGATTAATCGGTGTCAAGATAGGCCAGACTTGGCCAGGACCCAGGGACCAGGCACAAGCATGGGAACAGGGCAATTAACCTAGGAAGAATCAGATATTAGGAATTATACCCAGGTGGGAGAGCAAAGAATAGTGTATGTGTTTTCCAGGAAACTCAAGAGGATTTGGCAAGAGTCACTGAGTAAAACATCCAGAAAAGAAAGCAGCTAGTATCAGAGAGATCTGAGACAGCTAGCATGGATCTAACACTGAAACCAGGGCTAAGAAATGTGACTCCAGTTCTTAGAAAAACAAAGAGAAACCTAAAGGAATGAGGAGAATAGGAAGTGAGCAAAGGCATGGTGGATAGCAAGACACATTAGAAATGTTAGATAAGGAAATGACTTACCCTCAAGAAAGAAGGGAAGGAACGTTTTCTTAGAAGTAGAGTTCACAGCTAGATGGGCTCAGAAACAAGGCCGTGATTGGATGCCGAACTAGCACACCAGTTAATTCCCTGTGACTAGGAACTGAATCAGTATAAGAGTATATGATAGATAAGAGAATTACAGGGACGGGGATCCATGTTAACTATGAAGATGACAAAGAATCATGGGACATAATGTATCACTGAAAGACATCAATCTATGCACACAAATATAGACGTGCATATGTGTATGTATAAGCATATGCATGTATGTATATATATATATATATGTGCTTATGTGTGAGTATGAAAGTTATATGTGTGCATAGGTGTTTCTATGTATGTATTTCTAAGCTCTTTATGTGTGATCTCAAGATCTATGTGAAATAATTCAAATCCACTCAAGGAAAAGTACACAAAGAAGAAAAAAAAAAGGTGAGGGTGAGGTCAGTACACAGAGACTTTTCATTTCTACTACAAATATGATATTTACAAATATTTACAATATGCTTTGGTCAGAAAGAGCATCTAGCATTAAAGATCTCTAGGCCTACTTAAATAGGCTAATGAATGTCTAAAATAATAAATGACCTGTAAAGTAGCATCTAATTCATCAATTATAACACTATTAAATAAAATATACTACATTTAGGAAACATAAGTCTTGGCTATGGAGCAGGATAATATTATTTAAATAGATTATATTAGAACACTGGAATTTATTCCTTTCTAAACCAGAATGAATGTTGACAGTAACATAAACAGAAGTAAAATGATATAGCAATTCATAATCTATAAAATAAAGTAGTCAAAGAGCAGGAGATTTATAAACGTTTACTGATTAAATATGCAAAACCTCCATGGGGTTATACAAAGAACTGATGATAGTTTTATAATGACAACACTGAGTGGTATTTTGGGTCTCTTTAATCTATTAAATCGCTTCCTTTTCCACATCTCTGGTTTCTATTGTGCTTTTGTTTGATGCAAATTATTTCCTTTAGAATCAGACACTTAAAATCTGGTGAATTCATGCAAATGCTTTTTCAGATAGTACTGGTCATCAGCACTAATGGTTTTTAAGAGAAATCATTTATCATCCTTGTCGTCACATTGTTTCTGCTCTGGGTATATGACAATATATCGATCAATATCATTACCCTTTGGAAAAAACTTTAATAAAGTTTAGACAAATGAGTAGCTTCAAAAACATTTTAATCCACCATTTATTCCCTTTAAGGCTATGTCTAATTTTGTAACTGTCACTTGACAAGGTAATGACTCTTTCTTCCAGCCTGCTGTTAAAATATTACTTTTGCATGAAGTTCCCATTGGATTGATATGCTAAGCAGTATGTTTCCAAATTTCCTTCTCAGTGATGAAAAAATTGCACTACTTCAAAATATTTAACTCCACAGAATATGAGTTTAATTTTTAAAAGAAAGAAATGGCACAGATTTTATTAAATACTCCCATCACCCTTAACTTGATGGCATGTTTTTTGTTATTGTTCAGAAATGCCTCAAAAAATTGAAATATACAAAATGATTGCAGGCTAACTTCTGAACTTTAGCCACTCTCCCAGTTTTTGACTCATTAACCACCCTTATGATTATGTTGTCCATATCTAATAAGTTTATAGTATAGCATTGTCTCATTTACCTTGAGTAACCAAAAACTGGCTTTTTTATGTATTTGAATCTTTCAAATCACCAAAGCTTTCCTCTTTCAGTGTAAAATTACTTCAATTCATCAAAAGTATGTAATTTCATCAGTATGGAAAATCCCCTCCACCAGTACAAATCAGAACCCTCGTATGCCTTAGTGAACAGACTTCACAATATGCTATAACCCAAATTGTCATCATTTTGTAGCCTACTGGGGGGATGATATTCTTAAAATGTATCTAATTTGGCCCTCAGATTAAATAAATAGCTCATCACTGTGCTCATACTAGATGCCTTTTTTAGCTTCACAGCACAAGTCCAACCTGGAACTGATTTTAAGAACCAGGGGTTACTTCTATACCAAAATAAGGGCTCAGAGCAGGATTTTAAATGTGCCTCCCCTTCCCACCCAACCTACTCCCTTTCCTAAAATGAAAATATTTCTTTAAATTCTTATATAGACATTACTAAAATAATTTAAATGTTACTTCATGGCCTACAGTCATTATTACAGATACCTATTATTACCCTGGGCATTAATACAATTTGATGTCAGCTTCCTGTCTCTTCATTCAGCATCAGCCTTCCAGCTGTTACCTCGGCTGAGTGCCTGGCTCCTCTTATAACTGGCAGCTTCTGGGTTGTTGTGGGCTGGGAGAACAGATAACCAAGTCTGTTAAGAAATATGCTAAAGGAGAGTTACTAAGGCTTAGGTTGAGGGCCTAAGGAATAAAGCATGGCTTGAGGCAGGGCTTCCTGATAGCTGCTTCAGAAAGGCAATAGTGTTGTCTGCTTACTTCCAGGGTTGGGAATTTGTTCCAGAGGGTTGAGGTTGCTGCAAGATTGATCCCTGATGAGTAGGAGGTTAATGCATGTTGGAGAAAGGTTTCTATACTTTTAATAACTTTTGCTGCTTTTGAAATTTCATATTCAATAATTGGACTCATGAATAAACACAGATTTGAAAAGTTTTGCTATAATTAGCTCCTTGGTAGAAAAACAGTAGATTACTAAAGGATCTCCTATCACACGTTATATTTTATTATTTAATACCTATTTTTTGAAGCAGGTTTCTAAGCCTATGTCATAGAATTATTTAGTTTTATGCACAATAACACCCCCCCACAAACACACACACACACACACACACACACACACACATACACACACACACACACACACACACACACACATACTTCAGTCATTAAGGAACAGGCAACATAAGTAATTGACTTTCCATCTTGTTCCTAAGCAACCCAGGTTAATTCAAAGAAAAAATATTTTTTGAAACAAATGTGATTGCAAAAGCTTTCCTTGATTAGATACATAAGACATTCGTATGTATCCCATATGTAAGCAAACTAAGAACATCAATTAATTGAAGGAATAGGTACAAAAATACCCTAATAATACAGGAAATATATAAGAAATACATATATTTATATATGTATTATGTATACATATGTATGCGCCTGTATTTATGAAAATAAAAGTAGATCTTAGATAAAATAAAACACATGCTTATACTAGACAAACTGAAGTGGAAAAAAAGAATATTTTTTACCTTAACGTGATATAATGAATTTATTTATAAGTAGCTAGCATGTGATTCAATACAAAAGCAAGAAAGACAACAAAAATTAAAGAAAAGGATTTTTTTTATCTGTTCAAAGAACTAATGATGAAAAAAAGATCAATTTGACTTTTAAAAAATAACAAAATTGCATCGCTTTTTTTTTTTAAGTAAGAGAT
>JAQQSU010000480.1:0-22750 GCA_028627135.1 Pseudochirops cupreus
CTGATGCACAGTTTCTGGAGTTGAGAACAGATCCAAATATTATAAATAGCAATTTGTAACTATTCCCTAAAGGCTAGCAAACTGTGTACACCTTTTGATCCAAGAGCACCACTACCAAATATGCATACAAAAAGATCATAAAAAAGGAGAAAGGACCTACAGGTCCAAAAATATTTGTAACAGCCCTTTTCCTCATAGGAAAATATTGGAAATTGATGAGAATTTTCTTGATATGTAATTGTTGGAGAAAGACAAAATATTATTAAAAGTTTAAAAGAAAAGAAGCTTATTGGTAGTTTAATCTCATCTACATAACTATGAATTCCACTTGTAGAGATCAAAATAAATTCAAATTTTTTCATCCAGTGTCAATCTACTATCATATGGTTTCCACTCATCATACCAGCAAAATTGGCTTTGTTTTTTGCCTCCCACATTAGACTGCAGTTTTCTGGAAATAAGGAATTGTCTTCATTTTTTTTTTGTGGTTGTGTACTTATTTTGTTGTAAGTAGAAAACTTTTTTTTTAATATGCAATTTTTAACAATTACATGTAAAAACAGTTTTAACATTCTCTACAAAAATTTCCAAATTTATTCCCTCCCTCATCTTTTCCATCTCATCGAGAAAACCATTTCACACACACACACACACACACACACACACACACACACTCACACACACATGCAGTCATGTTGTAATTGGAAACACAAAACAAAAGCAAAATATCAAGAAAAGTAAAGATTTATTAAAGAATGCTTCAATTTGCCTCCATCAATTCTTTCTGTGGAGGTAGATGGAATTTTTCGTAAGTCCTTCAGAATATTTTTAGGGGGATCATTGCATTGCTAAGTCATTCACAGTTGGTCATTGTACAATATTGTCACATTGCACAGTGTTCTCCAGGTTCCAATCATTTCATTGCTTATCCGTTCATGAACGTCTTTTCAGGTTTTTCTGAAAGCATCCTGCTCATCATTTCTTATAGAACAATAGTATTCAATCAAAATCATATACTAGAGCTTGTTCAGCCAGTCCCCAAATTTATGAGCATCCCCTCAATTTCAATTCTTTGTCACAACAGAAAGAGCTGCTATAAATGTTCTGTAAACATTGGTCTCCCCCACCTTTTTAAAATCTTTTTTTTTCCTTTTCTGTCATATTAGCTATTCTGAGAGTTGTGAGGTAGCATCTCAGGTTTAATTTGTATTTCTCAAATAAATATTGATTTAGATATATTTTGTATCCATGGCTTCTTTAACTTTTTCCATACACAATTTCTTTAGAACTTCTTAAACCATGGGTCATGACCCCATATAGAGTCATGATACACAATTTAAGAAAGGCCTGGATATCTTCCATTTTTTTTTTATGAAAACTGCTCATATTCTTTTACTCTTTAGCAATTGAAGTCTTATAAATTTCATTTAGTTCCCTAGATCTTTGAGAGATGAAGCCTTTATCAGAGAAAACCTTTTCATAGTTATAATAACTCTCTATTTCCCTCTACCCTACTTTTCCTGTTTATCTTTCTTTATACTTTCCTTTCACTCAGTTGCTCCTCAAAAGAGTTTTGCTTATTACCACCACCTCCTTCAACCTGCCCTTTCTTTTATAGCCAAACCCACCCACCCCATTTTCTTACCTTTTCCCTGCCTATTGTCATGTAGAGTAAGACAGATTTCTTTACATAACTATATTTATATTATTCCCTTTTAGTGAGTTCTGATAAAGGTGAAACTCAAACATAGTCAGCTACCACCTCCCATCAATTGTAAAGATTTTTCTCATGCCTTTTTACAGTGAGATAATTTACCCCATTGTGCTTCTCTCATTGCATTCTTGTTTTTAACCCTTTAATTTTATTTTTATATCATCCTACCATTGTGAACTCACACCTACCCTTTGTCTATGTACACATTTTCTAAGTGCCTTAAAAATAATAAAGTTCTTAGGAGCTGCAAATATTAACTTCCTATGTAGAAATATAAAGAGTTTAACCTTATTGAGTCCCTTATGATTTCTATTTCCTGTTTATCTTTTTATGTTTCTCTAAAGTCATATTTGAAAGTCAACCTCTTAATTCAGCTCTGATCTTTACTTCAGGAATGCTTGAAAGTCCTGTTTCATTGAATATTCATTTTCCCCTGAAGGATTATACTCCTTTGCTGTGCAGACAATTTTTATTCATAATCCTGCCTTCTTCCCTCCCCCCCCCTCTGGACTGTCCTATCTAAGCCTTCTGATTCTTTAATTCAGAAGCTGCTAGATCTTGTGTTATCCTGACTATGGCTCCATGATATTTGAATAATTTAATTACGGCTTTTTACATTATGTTCTTCTGCACCTAGGAACTGAGTGAATTGATTATAATATTCTTGGGAGTTTTCATTTTGAGTTCTCTTTCAGGAGGTAATCAGCAATTTCTTTCAATCTCTAATTTAATCCCCAGTTCTAGGATATCAGAGCAGTTTTCCTTCATAATTTCTTGAAATGTTATATGTTGGTTGTTTTATATTGTGGCTTTCAGGGAGTCGAAAAATTCTTGAATTATCTTTCCTCTATTTTCTAGGCCAGTTGTTTTTCAAAGGAGATATTTATTTTATTTTTCTGTTTTTTCATTCTTTTGATTTTGTTTTATTGTTTCTTTTTTCTTTTTTTTTCATTAATTGATTTGCTTATTTATTTTTAGTTTACAACATTCAGTTCCACAATCCTTGAATTTCAAATCTTCTCCCCTCACTCCCCCTTGCCCCCCATGGTGGCATGCAATCAAATATAGGATCTGCAAATACTTTCACACCGGACATTAGACTGGTTGTATAGAAGGGTTCTGAGCACTGGAGTGAACAATGGGAAACAAAACCAAACATTGAAAAGAATTATGGCATGTAGCTTGCTTCAGTCTCCATTTAAACTCTTTTCTTTCAAGATCTTTTTCTGAATGTGGACATCTCCTTCCAACCGGAGACTTGTGGAGTTGTCTTATAGCTGCGTGTTGTTGAGAAGAGTCCAGTTTAACAAAGTTGGCCATCACACATACAATGTGTCTGTGATTGTGTACAAATTTTTCCTGGTTCTGCTTTTTTTGCTTAGCATCAGTTTTTATAAGCCTCTCCAGGTAAATATGAAGTCCATCTCCTCCCCATTGCTTATAGCACAATAGTATTCCATTACATTCATATACCATAACTTGTTTAGCCATTCCCCAATTGATGGGCATCCCCTTAATTTCCACTTTGACAAAAACTTCTTGGAAAATTGGAATATAGCATGGCAGAAACTGGGCATAGACCATCATCTAAAGCCATACACCAAAATCAAGTCTAAATGGGTGCAAGATCTAAGTATAAAGGCTGATACTGTAAGTAATCTGGAGAAGCAAGGAAGAGTTTACCCATCAGATTTATGGTGTAGAGAAGACTTCATGACCAAAGAAGATTTGAAGACCATTATAAAGTGCAAAATGGATAATCTTGATTTCATTAAATTGAAAAGTTTCTGTACAAATAAAGCCAATGTAACCAAGATTAAGAGGGAAGTGGGAAATTGGGAAAGAATATTTACAACCAGTGTCTCTGATAAAGGCCTCATTTCTAAAATATATAGGGAATTAAGTAAAATCTATAAGAATACAAGTCATTCCTCAATTGATAAATGGTCAAAGGATATGAATAGGCAATTTTCAGAGATAGAAATTAAAGATATCGCTAAGCATATGAAAAATGCTCTAAATCACTATTGATTAGAGAAATGCAAATCAAAACAACTTTGAGGTACCACATTTCACCAGTCAGATTAGCTAAGATGACAAAACAGGAAAATGACAAATGCTGGAGAGGATATGTAAAAATTGGAACACTAATGCATTGTTGGTGGGGCTGTGAACTGATTCAACCATTCTAGAGAGTAATCTGGAACTATGCCCAAAGGGATTTAAATAATTGCATACCCTTTGACCCAGTGATACCCCTTCTGGGATTGTATCCCAAAGAGATCATAGAAGTGGGAGGAAGACCCATATGTACAAAAATGTTTAATGCAGCTCTCTTTGTGATGGCAAAAAACTGTTTTATTGTTTCTTGATGTCTCATGGAGTCATTAGCTTTCAGATGCCCAGTTCTAATTTTTAAGGGATTATTTTCTTCAGTTTGTTTTTATACTTATTTTCCATTTGGTCAAGTGTACTTTATAAAAGAGTTGTTTTCTTAATTGAATTTTTATACATCTTTTTCCATTTAGTCAGATTGTTTTCTTTTTAATAGCTCTTGTCTTCAATTTAAGCTCTTTTTTCTTCTTTTACAATGTTTTTTCCTATTTGGTTATTTAAGATGTTACTCTCTTCCATATTTTTTATGTCTCCTTCACCAATATATTGACTCTTTTTTCATGAATTCCTTGTATCACTCTCTTACCAATTTGTTTAACTCTCTTTTTTAAAATTGATCTTTTCCAGTAGTTCTTTATTTTTTTTTTTAGGTTTGAAACTAATTCACATTTCTCCTTTAGGCTTTGCATATATATATATATATATATATATATATATATATATATATACATATATATATATAATTTCTTGTCTTCTTTTGAGTTTTTATTTTGATCTTTCCAGTCACCTTGGTAACTTTATGTGGTCAGGTTCTTTCTGTGTTGTTTGCTCATTTTCTAGCCTATTTACTGACTTTTAACTTTGTTAAAGTTGCACTATCCTCCCAGTGTGGAGTGGTTAGTTATATTCCCAAGCATCAGAATTTTGTGCTATTATTTTCAAAGCTATATCTGGTTGTCTATAAGTTTTCAGCTGTTTCACAATGATGTGATCTAAGGGTAGTTGTAGTCACTGTTTATGTTGCCTATGCTCTGAGCTCTGAGTGATTACAATCACTATTTTCTGCTCTGGAACTGTGAATATGGTCCTCCTCCAGCCTCATGCTCTAGTTTGTTATTGCTCCTTGGGCTAGTGTAATGGTAATGTAATTTGAACATCCCTTTGTATTGGCAAAGGTAGCAGGTACTTAGTGCTTAGTAACTGATCAAGCCTCTGTTGGAGAAACAAGGTATGAACTCCTGTCTTCTGTTGCTGATGTAACAGGATGAGGTTGGCTGAAACGGGAAGATAATGCTGTGTGTATATAAGAAAAGCCCCAGAGAGGGAGGTGGAGATTTTCTTGGAGCAGGCTCAGTGGAAGCTGAAGAGGAGCCAAGGAGGCTGAAGAGGAAATCTCCTCCCAGGTTTGAGGGAATGATTTTAATTTTGAAAACCTGGATGGAGTGACTTTGATTTGGGGAACCAACTATAACTTCTGATGTGTCCAAGGGCCAGCCAGAGTTGCTGAGGATTCCAGACAGTCAGTCAGAGCTGAGGGCCAGCTAGAGCTGTTGAGGCTATTGAGGATTTCTGAGGACCAGCCAGAATTTCTGAGGCTCTTAAGGATTTCCAAGGGCCAACCAGAGCTGAGAGCCAGCCAAAGCTGCTGAGGAGTTGCAGAGGATTTTCAAGGGCCAGCCAGATCTGCTAAAGACTGAGGAATCATGATCATTATGCTGGTACTTTTTGCTGAACTAGTTTTTGGCTTTGTTAAGCCTTGACTTCCCAGGAATTGAGACTAGGGAGGATTTGAGATAGATTAGACTCTGTGAGCTCCTGTGTGGAGCAGGAACTGCATAGAGAGCTGGACAATGACCTGGGAGCTGTCTGCCTTTGAATGCAGGTGACAGTTTGGTGAATTCAGGTAGGCTCTGGGACCATGGAAGGGGATCCAGGGAACCTGGGAGACCACTCCAAGTCTAGCTGAAAAAACACTTTATTGAGAAATTGTATATTTATTGTATATTGAGAAATTGTAAATTTGCTAGTGACCTAGAGGTGGAGTTTCTGTGTGGTTTCTAATGATTGAGTAGTGTATAATAAAGGATAATTGATGGACTAAATGATTTTACTTAGTGATTGATTACTGAATAAGTAATTAATTTATAACCTAGTATGCCCCATGAGTGGAAAACTTTGACTATTGTACTTTGTGATTGAATGAAGGATTTTGTGAATGCTTGAGTTACTAAATTCTTGTTCTTTCTTCAAAACTTTGTGACACTATAGTGGGAACTATGTGGCCATTTTCTGTGATAAGTTGTTGTGAATGCTATATTGTAATTATCAGTAATAAGTTGTAATATTGTGAATGCTATACCTTGATTTACTGTGAATATTTTACTTTGATTTGTTATGGAATAGAGTGCTTACTATTCTGTGTAAACAGAACCTTAAAAGGTGTTCACAGTAGCATTCTTCTGAAAAGCTGCTAGTTCTTGGCTTTACAACTAGGACAGATAACTGGTAGGCAATGCTATAGAGTCCTGCACACAGTACCAGCAAAGGGTGCCCTGAAATCCCCTTATGACCAATTGTCCACACCTTACTATTCATGGGCTAAGAGATCTTGAAGTCCCTACGGCCAATTCACTCATCCCAAAACCTGCTGCTGGCTTGCCAGAGTGAATCCAGTGCTAGACTACACTGCACTCTCACTACTGTGAGACAAACTTTTCCTCACAATTTTTCAAGTTGTCTAAAGCTAGACAATTGTTTCCTGTCAACATTTTGTTGGTTCCATTGATCCAGAATTCATTTTGCATCATTATTTTAAATTTATCTGGTGGAGGTATTTGGGAGAGATTAGGCAAATTCCTGCCTTCAGTGTGCATCTTGGCTTCCACATAGTATTTTATAATTAATTTTTTCATATATAAAAATAATCAAATAAATGAGAAAGAAAGAATTAAAGAAAGAAAGAAGAAAAGAAGTACTTTTTCATGTCTTCCTCAAAATCCTCCACTCAGGAGTTGTGAACTGATCCAACCATTCTGGAGAACAATTTGGAACTATGCCCAAAGGGCAACCAAACTGGGTATAATCTTTGAGCAATACCAGTTCTAGGGCTGTATCACAAAGAGATTATAAAAAAGGGAAAAGGACCCACATGTACAAAAATATTTATAGCAGCTCTTTTTGTGGTGGCTATGAATTGGAAATTGAGGGGATGCCCATCAACTGGGGAATGACTGAACAAGTTGTGGTATATGAATGTAATGTAATACTACTGTGCTATAAGAAATGATGAGCAGTTGCACTTCAGAAAAGTCTAGAAAGACTTATATTAACTGATGCTGAATGAAATGAGCAGAAACAAGAGAACACTAGATACAGGTAATAGCCACATTGTGTGATGACTAACTTTGACAGACCTAGCTCTTCTCAGTAATGCAAGGATTTAAGACAACTCCTTGATGGAAAATACTATCCACATCCAGAAAAAGAACTATGGAGTTTGAATGCAGATCAAAGCATTCTATTTGTGCTCTCTTTTTTGTTGTTATTGTTGATTTTCTAATGCTTTCTAGTATTTATTCTAGTTTTTCTTTACAACATGACTAATGTGAAAATATTTTTAATAAGGATGTATATGTAGAGCCTTTATCAGACTGTCTGCTTTCTTTGGGATAGATGGAGGTAGGCAGTGAAATTTAAAACACAAAAGCTTATGGAAATGAATGCTGAAAAATAAAATTAAATTCATTAAAAGGGAAAAAATACATCCTTCACCAAATTAATAAAGGATATTTCCTAACTCTTGATGTTTTGTGGATATTAGCATGACAGACAGATTTTCCACAGCTTCTGCTTCTTCTTTGCTGCTCTGCTGGCCCTACTTCCTATTTGTACCTGAGGAGCATCTCTTATTTTATTTCTGCACAAATTTTCATCGTTAATAGGTAGAACCCATTTATGCACACTTTCTACCTCTGTATTGCCCTTAGAATGATCTTAATATTCATTCTTTAAAGCATATGTTATTACATGATTTCTTGTCATACACTGTGACCAGACAAGTACAATTAAAATATGGCATTTTTCCAGGGATATCTGAATCATTAATAGCATGTTGAAATTTCTGAAATATGATCAAATCTTTTAACTATGTCCTATTCAATTTCATTTCCAAAAAAATCCTCCACCAAGAATGTCAGTTTGAAAGTTATCAAAGCGATATACAAAATTTCTAGAATATCCAGTTTTTCTGAGTGGTAAAGTAAGCTTAACTCCTTTGATTATTGTGGATAATATTTAGGAAGTTTTACAATTTAACAGTTATTGATGCACTTATTATATTATCGGTAAACAAGAGTCTTTTAGAAGACATTTATTTATCCATGTCTATTTACATATGAAATCTTTTCTTCTATTTGTACTTGTAAGTCATCTATCCCAGTATAAATCCTCTTTTGTTATTGTATTCCCCTTCATTTCTTATAAAATATTATCTAACTCTCTGTCTTTTTCTGTTCTATCTCTTTGTCTCTTTATCTTTCTATGATTGCTTTCAGGTAACCCAGTGATTCTGAAATTTTTTCACCTCAATCTGTTTTTCAGGTCAGTTCTATTTCCTTTGATATATATTAAATTTTCTTTCCCCTACTTCCCCCAATATTCTGACTTTCTTTTATATCTGTTTTTGTTGCATGGAATCATTCACTTCAGTTTGTTTCATTCCAATTGTTTTTGCATATTTCCACTTTCTGCAGTGGTTTATAACTCTTTTGCCAAGTCATTAATTCCCTTTCCAATTAATTATTTTCTATATTCTCTTATACTTTTTTTTCCTCCAGTATTTCTCATTCTAAATGATTCTTAACTCCCGTTTTCCATATATTCTTCACAAGGGCTTCACTGAAAAAGCTACAAATCTTTCTCTAGATCAGTTAACATTCAGCGTATACTCATATAGTATTCAATTTACTTCTCTGTTATTGCAATTCTTTCTACATGAACAGCCCGTCTTTCTTTCTAATCATGTTTCCTTTAGCAACTGCTTAGAAATAAGACACCATTCAAAATATGCTTAAATGTATGGTCACCTACCACTTTTCTCCTTTGAATAAAACCTAGATTCCTTGCAAATTGTAGTGCTCTTTGTAGGATTCACCACCTTACAACCCTGCAAAGAATTTAAGTTAAAAAAGAGATGTGCATTTGTAAGAGAAAAGCAGTTGTGTGTTCTAAAATAGTTCAATTTTCAAATCCTATCCAGTCAGTTCTCTTCTTTACTTTTAACTCTGAGTTCAATTCATTTTCACCTAATTTACCTGAACAAAATATTTGCATTATTGTCCTAACTCAATGAACTTGTTATCTAATTATATATAACAGTCTGTGAAATATATTTTTCATCCATTTTTCCTCTTTTATTAATAGTTTCTGAATAGTTATGTCTCTGATTAACAAGGTCCTTGACTATTTTGGGATTTCATGTAACTAGCAGATTATCATCTCTAGTGGAAGCAACAGCATCTTGAAAGCACTGAAGGTGACATTTTAAAACAGCTTATGGATGGAAAAAGATAACAAAGAAATAGAAAGAAACAGCTAAAAATGCATTACTGCCCACAAAAACTTCTCCAAATAGCATTGACAACGACCTACACATATAAGCATTTAAAAATTTTAATACTATCTATATTAGAATTACTTACAGAAACAATATTATCCTTAGTGAAACTATAGATAGATAAACGGTTTCATATAATTCTCTCCAGTAGACTATATCTTCATAATCAAACTAACAAAGATGCAAAATATACAAGAAACTCCCTATTTTATCAGATTATCTCCTCCCCCCCAAAAACAACAACAACCTTAAAATGAAAAATGTTGAGAATAAAACAAAGGCTTCAAAATTTTGTTACCTAAGGAGGAATGCCTGATGATCTTTTGCTAAAGAACGAAGTAGAAAGCTAAAAAGCCAGTGTATCCATTGTGCCTTTGATACACAATATAGCTCAAATAAAATTGAATTCTGTGTTTTGAGTACTTTCTAGGAGTGTTTTAGTAAATTACAATCATAATATTTACACAGTGCTTCTTATATTCCAGACACCATGCTTAATGCCTTACAATTATTATGACATTTAGCATAACAACACCCCCAGAAAGTATATGTTGTTATTATCTCAGTATTGCAGATCTGGAAACAGAGGCAAATGTAATGTGTTCAGGATCACATAGTTCATAAGTGTCTCATGCCATATGTGATCTCAGGTTTTCCTGACTCCCGGTGTGGTGATTTACCCATAGTACCATATTAATTATTAGTCTACATTTTTAAAAAGTAGAATTTTAGAGAACTATTCAATTTGGTTACTCCATAACTTGACAATTGTCAATTTCTATACTATATTTGCCTTTATTACGGTACAAATTTATAAATGAATATATGCGTCTGCACACAGATAAACAATATTCAAACAGATATGTGACATGTGATCTCAGATGTGTATTTTATCCAATGGCAAAGACAAACAATTTTATTTGTGCATATTCATTCCCTGTAAGTCTTGTTACATCCTCTCAAATTTGCTATATGGTAGCTACAGTGCAGATTTTATTTACCTTCTTGACTTCAAAAAGCTATTCATTAGCTAACCCTCACTCTCCCCATTTCAACAGGTTATATATTATTATTTATTCATGAAATTCTTTGATGACATCTTTTATTATCCTCCTTTATTACCTTTTTGGAAAATGTCTCCACCTACTTACAACAAAGTATCTTTCTAATGTCTTCTAAATGATATGTATTTTCAATTTCTTGGAAACTAATGTTTTATACCTTACAGTTGGAATGAGAGATGAATAAATAACTTTTTAATAAGATAGGTGAATATGTTAAATATTACATTTTGAAACTATAATTAGAATATTCATATATGCTGCCACAAAGACAAATGCAGATTTTTATTGCAGATATTTCACCAAACCTTCATGTGAAGTGTTTTAAAATTAGATAAATTGCCTGTTTTTGAACTTAAGCCTTAATCTCCAAAAGCAAGTTTGCTTTAGTGGAATTCAAGGTCAAATGTCCCATGTTCCACAATTGCATATTGTACTTATTTTAGTGCCTCCTTATAGTTAGGGTTGTAAACAGCAAACGTAAGGTGACAAGATGATGTATAGCTTTATTTTTTAATTATCTAAGTTGTTATACCTAGTACTCCACACGTTTGTCATCTTTCATTATGAGAATATCCATATCACATATGCAGAGTAAGTGGTTTTTTTAAAAAAATGGATTATAGATGACTTTCAATTACCTATGTTAATCAGATACATGGCACAACAGGTAGGCGGTCAGCCTAGGAATCATAAAGAGTTGTGTGCAAGTCCTTCTTCTGACAAATACTGACTGTGGTTATGGATATCATTTAACTCTTAGTGTCTATACACACACATACAGACTTGAATATATTTGTAGGTGTACATGCTCATATATAAATATATATGTGTGTGTGTGTATACATACAAATGTATATCTGCATATAGATGTGTGTAAATAAATATATTTATATGTGTTGTTATAGATAGAGAGATGGATATATAGATAAAAACATTTACACTCTATAGTTCAACCATCCTATCTTTTTATTTCCTCATATGTGACCTTCAATTTCACGATTAGAATACATTTTCTCCTTTCCTCTTAAGAAAAGTAGTTTCCCTCAAATTTAATTCAAATGCTATCACTTCATGAGGTCTTTGTTCATTGCCTCCAACTATTAGTCATTCTCCCCTCCTATTAGAATATATTAATTCTATAATATTTTGCATATATGGTCATGTGTACATTTTATTTCCCCTAAAATTTGCACACCTAGAGGATAGGAACTAGTTCATTTCTTATATCTGTATCCCTGGTACATAGGCAGGTGATAAAGTGAATAGAGTGCTGGGCTTTGAATCAGGAAGACCTGACTTCAAATATTCTCTCAAACATTTACCAACTGTGTGATACTGGGCAAGTAACTTAATTTCTGCTTGATTCAGTTTTCTCATCTGTAAAGTGGGGATAATAATAGTATCTATCTTGCAGGGTTGTTTTAAAGATTGTATGAGACACCAACTATAAAATGCTTAGCACAGTGTCTGACATATAGTAAGTACTATATCAATGTTAACTATTATTATTAATGCATAGCATGTATATATGTATATATATAATGTATGTATGTTTGTGTGTGAGTAGCTTAGAGTCTATCTGTTAAGACACCTACAGAAGAACTATCTCAACAAAATTGCAAAACACATTTTACACTAATAAAGCTAGAGCTAAACAGCTGATAAAATATTAATTTCTCAAGGTTAAGCTGAGCCAATATAATAAAAATGACATTTCTACCTAAATCAATATACTCATTGAAAACAATCACAATCAAACTACCAAAAATATTTTATAGAGTTTGAAATAATAAGAATAAAATTCAACTTTAGGAACAAAGATCAAGGATATCTTAGTAATCAATGAAAAAAGAAAGAAAAAGAGGAATACAGTCTAGCAGTATTAGATTTCAAATTATATTACAAAGCTATAATTGCTAGAATCTGTTATTTGATAAGAAAGAGTGTGGTCGATAAGTGGAATTGAATAGGTATATAATATACAGAAATAAATAATGATAATAATCTTGTGTCTGATAAATTGAAAAATGTACATTTTGGAGGAAAAACCTCACTATTTGACAAGCATTTCTTAAACCTTGAAAGCAATCTGTTAGGAAACCAACATCTCTCAACACGTACCAGCTAAAGTTCAAAATGTCTACATAAATTATACATAGAGTCATATCATAAGCAAATTAGGGTATTATGGAAAAAATCTGTAAGATCTATGGATAATGGAAGAGAATAGGATCAAATAAGAGATAAAGAGGATCATAGTAGATAAATGGATAATTATGATTATATGAAATTAAAAACATGCTATACAAAGAAAGTCAATTCAGACAAATTAGAAGGAATGCAAGGAATTGGGGAAACTTTATAACAAGTTTCTCTGACAAAGGCCTCATTGCTCAAATTAAATGTGAAACAATTTTATGAAAATAAAAACAGTTCCCAATTATCAACTAAAAATATGAAAAGCAGTTTTCAGAAGAAGAAATCAAAGCTATCAATAGTCTTATAAAAGTACTTTACATCATTAATAATCAGAGAAATGCAAATTAATACAATATGAAGTACCATCTCCCAACAATCATGTTAGGTAACATGAATAAAAATAAAATGCCAAATGCACCAGGGGTATGAAAAAATAGGTACACTAATTCACAACCGGTCAACCCATTCTGGAAAACAATTTGAAATTATACCCAAAGGGTTATACAACTGTGTATACCATTCGACTCAGAAATACCACTACTGGGTCTGTATTTCAAGGATATAAGAAGAAGATAAGAAGAGCACATATATATCTTTTAAAATATCATTATCACCTCTTTTTATGTAGGCAAAGAACTAGAAATTTAGTCTATACCCATCAATTTGAAAAACAAAGTCATGGTATATGATTATTATGGAATACTATTTTTCTGAAGAAGTGACAAAGAGGATGGTTTCAGAGTAACTTGGAAATCCTTATGTGAACTTAGGCAAAGTGAAGTGAGCAGGACCAGAAGAACACTGTAGAAGGTAATGTTAATATTGTAATGATTACTGACTAGAGTCAATCTTATCTACTTTGAACAACACAATGACCCAAGACAAGTCCAAATACCTCATGAAGAAAAAAAAAATATTCACTTAGAGAAAAATGATGAATGCTAAGTAGAGACAGAGGAATATTTTCACTTTTTTTTTTGCTTTTTTTTTTTTCCTTTCACCACATAGTGAATATGAAAATGTGTTTTGTATGGCTTCACGTGTATAATGCTTATTAAATTGTTTACCTTGTTAAGCAGTGGAAAATGGCCTGGAGGGAAAAAAAGACTTTTGAAATAACAATAAAAACATAAACATTTTAAAATAAAAAAATATGAAAAAGTCACAATTATACCTTATGAAAATAAAATGATTTTATAGCTCAAAATAAGTTTATAATTGCTATTTAAAATAGATCCATAATAAATAATAGTTTCATAAAATCTATACTGTTTCTAAGCTCATTCATGACTTAAGAGAAACAAAGAAAAATGAATATAAATAAAAATTATATTTAAAACAGTCCTAATTCATAGGCAATATAGCAGAATTCAGAGGACAAAGTTAAAACACCACTTATAGTGTCAATATCATTACATATGTTAGCCAAAACAGCAGAAAAAGGAGATGATTAATTAATTGACCATGGAATTAAATACAGTTAAGATGTGAAACAATTTATAGTACAAGAAAAGGAAAATTTGTAACAGAAAAAATATAAATTGTCTGAAAACAAATGACCACAAAACTGACAAACATAGCAAAATTCTTTATAAACATGATGAATACGTCATAGTGATATCTGTGCTTCAGGATTGTCACTTTAGTAGTTTTAAGGAAGATAAATGGGTGATGGAAGAGACTTGAGGAAGTAGGTGATGAAGAGTTGTGCCAAAGTTGTGGTCATGTAAATCAGTGAAGAAAATGGTTTCAAAGTAATAATTTTATGAAGGAGAACTTGCATGACTTGGAAAATGTTTGAATATGGGGGTTGAGGGATATTGAAGAGACAAGAATAACTTTAAGGTTGCCTACTAGGAGACCATAAGAATGGTTGTACCATTGAAACAAATATGGAAGTAAAGAAAAGAAGTTGCTTGGAAGGGAAAGGAGATGACTTCTGCTTTGGATATGCTGAGCTTGATATCTCTGTGAGACAGCAAGTTCAAAATATCTAATAGGCAATTGTTGATGCAGAACTGGAGCTCAGAAGAGAAAGCAGGATTGGATTCACCAGCATATACATAGAAATTGAACTTGTGGGAATTGGTACAATTACCAAAAGAATGTACAATGAGAAGAGAAAATGACACAGGACAGAATTTTGGAGCATAATATATTAAATACAGGATGAGGAGAGTGTTTAGATGGAAAGGGGAAACCAAGAAAAAAATATTGTGAAGCTTATAGAAAATGAGATGATAAACAGTCTTAATGGTAAAGGATGAAAAAAGCATGTGGATTAAGGAAAAGGATAGATTCAGCAAATAAGTAGTTTTCAAGGGAACAGGTTTGGTGGAATGATAAGGTTGGAAGTTATATTACAAAGAGATGTGAAGTGAATTTAAAGAAAGAAAAATGGAACAAAGACCGAGGAAAATTTTTCTTTTAAATCCTGAAGTTTGCCTGATAAAGAGAGGAAAAGTATAATTTGAAAGCATTTATTTTAGGGTCTGGAAAGGATTTTTATTTTATTTATTTATTTACTTGTAGTTTACATGATTTGGTTCCTCAATTCCTTGAGTTTCAAATATTCTGCCACCACCTCTCCTCCCCACTCACCATATGATAGTATTCAGTCAAATATAGGATCTACAAATACCTTCACATTAAACATTAGTCAAGTTGTAAAGGGGGATTATAACTAATGAACTTAACAATGAGAAAGTCAAGAAATAAAACAAAAAAGAGAGAGAGAGAGAGAGAGAGAGAGAGAGAGAGACAGAGAGAGAGAGAGAGAAAGCAAGTAGTTTGCTTCAATCTGCATTCAGATTCTGTAGTTTTTTCTCTGGATGCAGATACCCCTTTCCATCATGAGTTCATTGGAGTTGTCTTATAACCTTACATTGCTGAGAAGAGCCCAGTCTATCAAAGTCAGTCATCACAGATATGCTGTGACTGTAATTGTGTACAATGCTCTCCTGGTTCTGCTCCTGTCACTCAGCATCAGTTTAAATAAATCTCTCCAGGTTATTATGAAGTCTGTCTGCTCCTCATTTACTATAGCACAATAGTGTTCCGTTACATTCATATACCACAACTTGTTTAGCATTCCACAAATGACGGGCATCCTCTTGATTCCCAATTCTTTGCCAGCACAAAAAGCACCGTTATAAATACTTTTTGTAAATACAGGTCCTTTTACCACTTCTATGATCTCTTAAGGATAAAGTGTTAGAAATGGAATTGCTCAGTCAAAGGGTATGTACTTATTTTTGCCCTTTGGGCATAGTTCCAAATTGCTCTCCAGAATGGTTGAATCAGTTCACAATCCCTCCAACAATGCCTTTAGTGTTCCACTTTTTCCACAGTCTCTCCAGCATTTATCATTTTCCTGTTTTGTCATTTTAGCCAATCTGACTGCTGAGATGTGGTACCTCAGAGCTGGTTTGATTTGCATTTCTCTAATCAATAGTTATTTAGAGCATTTTTTCCAAATGGTTATAGAGATCTTTAATGTTTCCTCTGAAAACTACATGTTAATGTTCTTTGACCATTTATCAATTGGGAATGGCTTGTATTCTTACAAATTTGACTCTGTTCTCTGTATATTTTAGAAATAAAGTCTTTATCAGAGACACTAGTGGAAAAAATTCTTTCTTAATTTCCCACTTCCCTCTTAATCTTGGTTATATTGGCTTTATTTGTACAGAAACTTTTCGATTTCATATAATCAAATTTATCCATTTTGCATTTCATAATGCTCTCTAATTCCTGTTTGATCATAAAATCTTCCTTTCTCCATAAAACTGACAGGTGAACTATTCCTTACTCTCCCATATTGCTTACAGTATCAGCCTTTATACCCAGGTCTTGTACCTACTGAGACTACTTTGGTATACTGTGTAAGACTTTGGTCTATACCCAAGTTCTGTCATACTATTTTCCAGTTTTCCCAGCAGTTTTTGTCAAATAGTGAGTTCTTTGGATATGGGGTCTTTGGGTTTATCCAAAAGTAGATTACTGTAGTCATTGAAGGCTGTGTCTCATGTACCTAGCCCATTCAACTGATGCGCTACTCTATTCCTCAGCCAGTACAAAGTAGCTTTGATAACCGCTACTTTATAACATAGATTAAAATCTGGTATAGCTATGCCACCTTCCTTAGCATTGCTGCTTTTCATTAATTCCCTTGATATTCTGGACCTTTTGTTCTTCCAAATGAATTTTGTTACTATTTTTACTAGATATAAAATAATATTTGGTAGATTGATTGGTATGGCACTAAACATGCAAATTAATTTAGGTAAAATTGTCATTTTTGTTGTATTAGCTCAGCCTAGACACAAGCAACTGATATTTTTCCAATTATTTAGATTTGACTTTATTTGTGCGAAAAGTTTTTTGTAATTGTGTTCATATAGGTCCTGGGTTTGTTTTGGCAGGTGGATTCCCAAATATTTTATAATGTCTACAGTAACTTTAAATGAAATTTCTCTTGCTATTGCATTTTGTTAGAAATATACAGGAATGCCAAGGGTTTATGTGAGTTTATTTTATGTCTTGCAACTTTTCTAAATTTATTTATTATCTCAATTAGTTTTTCACTTGATTCTCTAGGATTCTCTAACTAGATCATCATTTCATCTGCAAAGAGTAATTGCTAAGTTTCTTCTTTGCCTAATTTGATTCCTTCTATTTCTTTTTCTTCTCTTGTTGCTACTGTTAACATTTCTAGTACCAAATAGAATAAGAATGGTGATAGTGGACATCCTTTTTTCACCCCGGATCTTATTGGAAATGCTGCTGGCTTATCCCCATTAAATACTTGCTGATGTTTTTAAACAGATGCAATTTATTGTTTTCAGGAAAACTCCATTTATTCTTATACTTTCTACTTTTTTTAAAAGGAAAAGGTGTTGTATTTTGTCAAAAGCCTTTCTGCATCTGTTGAGATAATCATATAGTTTTTCTACTTTAGTTGTTGATATGATTAATTATACTGATGGTTTTCCTAATATTGAACCATCCTTGCATTCCTGGAATAAATCATACCTGATCAAATGTATTATTCTTGTGATAAGTTGTTGTAGTCTTTTTGCTAATGTTTTATTTAAAATTTTTTCATCTATATTCATGAGGGAAATTGGACTATAATTTTCTTTCTCCATTTTGTCTCTTCCCAATTTAGGTATTAGTAGAATATTTGTTTCATAAAAAGAATTTGGTAGGACTCCTACTTCTATTTTTCCAAATAGTTTGTAATTTATTGGAATCAATTTTTCTTTAAATGTTTGATAGAATTCACTACTAAATCCATCTGTCCCTGGAAATCTTTGTCAAGGGAGTTCACTGATGGCTTCTTCAATTCCTTTTTCAGAGATGGGGTTATTTAAGTAACTTACTTCCTCTTCAGTTAATCTGGGTAGCTTATGTTTTTGTAAATATTCATCCATTTCAGTAAGATTATCAAATTTATGGGAAGAGGAGAAAATTTGGAACTGAAGTGATTCTGTGACTGAATGTTGTAAAGTAAAAGTATATAAATTGATCAATAAGAATGTATAACAAACTTTCCTGTCAATCAAAAATAATTAAAAAAAATTTATGTGTGTACTTGGCATGAAATCCAAAAATCTATTTGCTCCTGATTGACAGGGAAAGCACATCCAGTTTGGAAAAAAAAATAATGTTAAACAATGGGTAGTACCCTTTTTAATTTTGAATTTTCTGGACATGGTTTTCAAAGATAGTTATTATATTGTTCAATTACACTTAAGATAAATGAACTCTATAACTGGTATCGTTTCTTCAAAGTACAGGAATCAATGATGGAGTGATATATATTTAATCTCTTACTGAAATTTATCATGCAGTGATCAAGTGTTTTGCCAAGAAATATCAATGGACTAACAACTGACAGATTTTTTGTTAGCAATGACTGTTACTGTTAATCCATTGAATAGAAAAAACACAAATTTTGCATGTCATCTGTTAATTATAAGGACTGAATGTGCATGCATCAATTAAATTACAAAATAAGGAAAGACTTTGAAAATATATACATATATTGCTTTGACTGAAGCTCAAAATTCAAAATTCAAAAATAATTTTAAAATAAACCAAAAAATTAATAATCCTCTTACCAGTGACTCCTTTGACCATTTTCCTTTCCCTAAAATCTCAGTCTCTCACAAAATCTCAATTTCTTCTCATCCTTTTCTTGATTCTTCATTTCATCCCTCCAACATACATATATGCACAAACATGCACACAATCAGCTTCAAATAACTAACTGTATACTCATTATTCTTTCTTCAGTTCTTTGACTTGAGTTCTCATCAAGAATACTCAATTCAATGTTTTTGAAAATTCACTTCTAAAAGTATACCCAATTTTCATATGCTGGGATACTGGGATGATGATCCCTTGTGAAACTTACACCAGCCTTACTCTCTGTTTATTTTTGTTATTACCCAAACAATCAAGAAGTCAAGATTTTATGGAGCTAATGTTGACAGAACTATTTTTTTTCTGGCTACCACAGAATCAACAATGGAATTTATCCATATAGAGGGAACAGACTAGGAAGTATAGAATAATTTCTTGCTATTACCTTGGTAATAATCAATTGCAACAACAAATTGATTAAACACATGTCCTAAGAAGGGAGTTTGGATAAATTTCAATATATAAACAATAGCAGGGTGAGGTGGAAGAAAACACCTTTAAACTGCATGCATTCAGGCAGAGCAATGCTGGTGGTTAAGGGGTATAGATACAGATGAATTTTCATAATATTCTATTCTAAACAACTTTCAAATAGTAGTCAAATCAAATTCTGGAGCAGCAAAACTAATAAAACTTGAAATGAATTTTTTTTCATAGTTCAAGAAAATATAGGTCAGCAGGTCTATAAAAATGAGTGTGTGCAGACACAGATCACCGATGACTGCAAAACCAGTGGTAAGAAACTGAGGAGGCTATGACAGCAAAAGCAGCAGCTTCAGGAGCACTCAGCCCAGAAACATCAAAAATATTGGACAACTGGGCAGAAAATTACGAGGTTCCCTGAAATGACACTGGTCACAGGATCAGGGACTATCTGACAACTCTGTTGCCCATATTCAGCTTTGAGTCACAGTTCAAGAGCAGAGAGGAGTGTTTTCATTGATCACAAAGGAGCTTAATGCATCATCACGGTTCCAGGGAAAATAAAAATGTTAGTGCTTATAGCTGTGAAGGAACAGGAGTTCATGTTTTTTTATTTTTTGGGGGGGGGGTAGGGTGTAAAAGATCAGAGTGCAGGCCCTGAGAACAAAAACTCTCCCAGAATAATAACACCCTGGAAATATCAAAATCTTAAAGATTCCAAGAACTAGTTTTGAAAACAGCGGCATCAAAAAACTTACCCATGAACAACCAATATTTTTCCAATTATTTAGATCTGATTTAATTTGTGTGAAAAGTGTTTTATAATTGTGCTCAGATATTTCCTCAGTTTGTCTTGGCAGGTAGATTTCCAAATATTTTATATTGTCAACAGTAATTTTAAATGGAGTTTATTTCTCTATCTCTTGATGCTGGGCTCTAATGGTAATATACATACATACATATATACATATATATATATATATACACATACACATATATATCTATATCCATATATATATCTATATATATATACATATACATATGTGTGTGTGTGATTCATGTGAGTTTATTTTATATCTTGCAGGAATTGTTATTGCACTTGTCCAGTCTGCATTTTTCTTTGAAGATTTTCTTATACCTGTTTTCATGTTTTGTTTCAGGGTTCTGTTTTGAATCTCTCTACCACCGTGCTACATTTTTATGATCAGCTTCTTTTGTTGTTGTCACTTACCCATGTCCCCAGTCTATTTCTTGACTTTTTACTTTATTTTAAAGTATTCCTCTATTAACTGGAAAATAATTCCTACAATGTTTAAAGAACAAAACAAGACTTGTAGAGGAAAATTTAGGAGAAGATATAATTATAATATTAGATAATCATGAAAAGAGAATTAACAGTTTGTTTCTTAAAGCTCATAAAATACTGAAGAAAATAACACCTTAAGAAGAGAATTAGGCAGGTTTTGTTTTTAATTTTATTTTTGATTCATGTACCAGAACACAAACACAAAATAGAGAAAAGAAACAAAAACATATCATAAACTTAAATGTTATTATTTAAATAAAAAGTAAGAAAGAAAGGGGGAAAAAACATGTCATATGCAGAACAGAACATCAGAGAGAATTCAAAATATGTAACAATACTTTTTCAGTTCTGGGCTCCTCTAAGCAAGGTAAGGTTATAAGACAACTTCAAAAGACTCATGATGGAAAGAGAGGTCCACATCCAGAGAAAGAACTACAGAGTGTGAATGCAGATTGAAGCAAATTATCTGCTCTCTTTCTTTTTCTTGTTTTGTTTTGTTTCCTCTTTCCCATTGTTCCACTGGGTATAATCCTTCTTTACAATCTGACTAATGATTAATATAAAGGTATTTGTAAATTCTATGTTTGACTGCATGCCACCATGGCTGGGGGAGGAGAGGAGAGGGATTGTGAAACTGAATGTTGTAAACTAAAAGTAGATAAATTAATTAATAAAAAAACAGAATTAGTTTTTTAATTTTCTTTTTGACTCAAATAACAGAACACAAATACAGAATAGAGAAAAGAAACAGAAACATATAATAAATTTAAATATTGGAATTTAAATACAAAGCAAGACAGGAACAAAATATGTCATGTGCATAGCAGAACATCAGAGTGGATTCAAAATGTGTAACAATACATTTTCAACACAAGAAAATATGTATGGTAAAAAAATGCATGTTGTGTTGTGCATCTTTTCTTTACTTCCTTCTAAGTTTTCTTTTTTTCTCTGCTGTGCACTTGTCATTTTACTTTGTTCTTTTTTTGTCCTCCCTCCCCCAGAAGGTTACAATTAAGCTTGGCTATGTTTATAGCTATAGATATGTAATACGCATATACATATATACATACATATATTGACATATACTTTCCCGAACAAATTATAGTCCTGATTCTTGTTTTTATGTTTGTGCTTATCTCTTGTTTTCTATCAGTCCTGCCTCCTCTACTTTACTTTTACCCACTACTTTGCCCTCTTATTACTTGCTTATTCCCCTCCAAGGATCCCTCCCCTATCCTCCCATTCCCATGAATCTAAACACTCTTCCATTATCCCCCTTTTACCTATTCCCTAAACCTACTCTCTAATGATTCCTCCTTGTCCTTCCCCCCACCCCTGCTTATCCCCATACCATTTTATTTCTTCTGAATTTAGAAGACTTTTATACTCTTCTAAATATATACGCATTGTTCACTCTTAAACCCATTCCCAATTAAAGTAGGTTACCACAACTACCAGCCTTCACTCTCCCATCTAATTCCTCTGTATCAATTCTTTTTCTTTCACCTCATTTGTATAAAATAATGACTCTTTATAGCTGTTCCCAAATGGTTTTACTTTTTAAATACATATTATTCTCCAGTTTACTCCAATCTTTCTTATGAGTTGCCCAATTATTAGTAAGAATCTTATACATACATTTTACATTTTACATATGTAAAAAGTAAAGTCTGTCCTTATTGAATCCCATATTAAATTTTTGGTATATAACTTATATTTCTCTTGGCCCTTCTATGTCAAATCTTCTATTAGGTTCAGGATATTTTTTAAACAAATTCTTGAAAGTCTGAGAGTTGATCAAATGTCCATTTTTCTTTTCATTTGGAGTTATACTTCATTTGCTGGATATGATATTTTTTTTTCCCAGAGCCCCAGTTCTTTTGCTCTTTGATATATAGTATTCCAGTATTGGTGGTCCTTTAATTTCTCTGCTGCTAGGTTTTTTGTAATTCTAATTGTGGCACCATGATATTAAACTTGTTTGTTATTGTTGCTTTTCATATTTTCTCCTTGAGCTTGGTGTTTTTTGGAATTTGACTATAACATTCTTGTGAGTTTTCCTCATAGGATCTCTTTTAAGTAGTGACCAATTAAATTTTAAT
>JAQQSU010004800.1:0-13982 GCA_028627135.1 Pseudochirops cupreus
GAGGGTTATGTGAATATGGAAAATATTTCTTGTGAATTTTACATTGTATGGTTAAAAAAACCCATATGTACACTTTTAGTGATTTCACATAATTATTTAATCACCTGGCTTGAATTATTCATTACAAGACATTTTCAAGCCTTTCCTTTGACTGTGGCCAAGAAATTTTATCTGAATATAGGGGGTTACAAAAGCCTGAAAAATAATAAGCTACTGTCTTGTCTTAATATTGTTTTCCCCAATAACAGGGTTTCCCCCTTCTCATGGAAAGGTCAAGTCACATACTTCTAGAAATCCAAGGGGATAAACATGGTGTCTCTTGTTCTCTTTCATGGTGCTGGAGTCCATGGCTAGTAATTAGAGAAGAACATTTACTGCCTGTGCCCTGTGCCTGTGCTGGTGCCCAAGCTCCCACAGTGTTCCAGAAGGCAGGGAACAGGGGCAATTAAAAACAAAGAGGAAGCAGAACCACCCAGCAGCAACTCTGTCTTATCAATTCACTGCTTTTACCAACACTGGATTTCTTCTCCATGCCAGACCTGGTTTTTATTTACTGACTTTGGATTTTCCTTTTCCTACTTCCTACCCCCAATGATTGAGTCAAAATGAGTCCTGGTTATCTTTTTACCTTCTTGACCAACTGAGAGCTGCCTGGTGGACCTTAATTATAGCTCTCCCTAAACACTAGTGGCAGAGGGGGACATTTATAAAAAGCCACATTAGTTCCTTTTTTTTTTTTTGCTTCACTTAAGACTTTGATAGAGAATAAATTGTCCATTAAAATGCAGAATGAGTTATATATTTGAGGAGATAGCTAATGTGGAAATTGGTTCTGTTGGACTATGCATATTTGCTGTAAGAATTCTTTTAAAAAAATGTTCAGTTGGGGAGGGGCAATGGTAGGGAGATCTGATAAGTGTCTGGAAAAACAAATTTTGAAAAGAAGAAATTATCCAGTTTTTCCCTTTTCAAACATGTTTTCCAAAAATTCTTAAAGACGACTTAATGCTAACAAAAGTGATGAGGAAAAAAGGAGAGAGAGCAAGATAACTAGATTAGATTCTCAAATATAGCCTTCTCAGCACTGCCTGGCTACTTGACACAGCATCTTTCCCTACCTTCACAAAAAGACTATTATAAAAATGAAGTTTTGCTTCATTGCTAAAAATGAGAGTTCCTTGGGGTTAAGAACTCTTTTTTTTCTTTTTGTTTGCTGTAGAAGACCAGAAAGAAGACTAGACTTGGGAATTAGGGAAACCTGGCTTCAAATTCCATCTTAGACATTAACAGTACATGGGACCAAACCTCTCTTGCCTTAAGTTTTCGCATCTGTAAAAGGAGGGAATTGGACCAGATGATCTTCTAAGGTTCTTTCCAACTCCAAATTTATATTACTCAAGACTTAGTACAGCCTTGAACATAGTAGGTGCTTAGTAAGAGTTGTATTGGATTAGATATGATCATGATTTGACCTACAGTAGCCCCAAAATCTCAAGGTGCAAAAGTTTAATTCTTACTGATTTTCATCACTTTTAAATGAGACTTCAACACTCTGGTTGGTTTCTATATGAATGGTTTTAAGGTACCTCATAATCCCTGGAAAAAAGGGAGATGGGACCTTGGTCAGTGATGGTATTAAAAACAAAAAATAGGTCAAATTCTCTAGTTTGGGTGTCCTTAACTTTCATATATCCTTTCTTCTTAAATCCTTTCCCAAGGGCAAAAGAATATGAGGAAGAAAATTCTCTAATGCCTTTATAATTTAATTTCTTAGGTGGGGGAATATATTAATTCCTTGTTGAAAATGTGCCTTCCTCTTTCCTTTACCAGCTCTGGCCACATCAGAGGGATCTGGGCTTTTCCCTGATCATCACTGGTGTTCAGTGGTACATGGGTTACGTGAAACCATGACAATAAAGTTGGTCCACCTTCAAAAAGAGCTGGGCTTCAGGGGTGATTGAAACGAGTATAATCTACAAGTCCATCTAGAGGAAGTATGAGAAGTAAAATATATCAATACCCAAACTGTAATCACTTATAAGGAAAAGCTTTCAGACTTTATTTCAGAATAAAGTGAATAGCAACTCACATTTCTATAGCACTATGCAAGGTTTGTAGAATATCTCATATAGAGCATCTCACAGAATTATAAATTTGAATTAATATAAATATAAATTAATATAAATTTAAATTTGGAAGAGGGTATTGCCCAACTTGACAGATATGGTAAACTGAGGCCCAGAGAGCTTAAGAGAATTGCCCAAAGTCACCCAGACATTGAGTAGCAAAGCCAGAATTCAAACGCAGGTCCTCTGACTCCAAATCCAGCCCTCTTTCCAATCTTTCCATACCACAAGGCATTGTTAGTGTTCACTCTCTTAAAATGGTAGGCTTGAAACACTCTCTGACAATTAGGTTGATAATGGGCTATGGCACAGTTGGAAATATGTCATTCTAAACCCTGGAATGTATGTGGATGTGACTTTAAATTCGGCATAATATAGAACAACCACAAACAACCTATCAGGTAGGAACAGGTTGTAATTTACTATTTTAAATAAGGGCAGCTCCATTTGTAAACAATATGACCTACATCCTGAAGACAGATCACAATCCAACAAAATAAGACAACTTTGTTTTGTACAATGTCTTTTAAATAAATGGTTCCTTAAATAGAGTACTGACTGGAATGACAAACACAAGCTTAGGTGGAGAGAAATTAAGAAGTAAAGGCAAGGGAGAAAGAATATGTTTTCAGGTGAGATTTGAAAAGGGATGGAAAGTTAATGAGGTAGAGAGATACAGTCAAGCTGTTTCAGATCGAGGGAGCTATAAAGAAGAGACGAGATTGTGCAAAGTGACAGAAGAACCCAGGGATGGGTGAAGAAGAGGTACAAAGACGCAGAGAAAGAGGGAAATGAGATCTAGTCCAAGAAGGTGTTTGAAAGACTAATAATAATCAATTCTGAAATGAATTAATATTCTTTAGAGGAGACCAGTGAATCAACAGTGAGAAGACATAAACATACAATAAAGCACGAAAGGGGTAAGATTTTCCTAAAAATTGGGGACATCAAAAGAAGAGGAATCAAAAGACATAATCATTCTATTAGAATGATATTTACTGAAATAAGAAGGAAGGCTTCTTCTGGTCAATTGGTTTGTGGGGACCACTTTTTTAGATCAAAAATGTCATTATGGGAAAGGTATAGTGAATTTTCTCAATCTTCCAAGAAAACAAAAGACCAAAAATACATTGTTTTTAATTGGAGAAGATTTCAATTGGATATAAAGAACAACTTTCTGACTAGGAAAACTTTCAAATATTAGGTTACACGTGCTAATGTGAGATCACCTTTTTTGGAGACACTAAAGAAGAGGATTGTTAATTATCCTGAATGGTATGGTTATACTTTTTCCTTTAGGCAAGGGACTAGATTCTGTAAATTCTGACTGTTCCTTGGAAAGCCAATGATTTTCTAATTGATGAAGAGTATCATTCTGATGCCTAACAGCTTAGATCAGTGGTTCTCAACCTTCCTAATGCCATGACCCTGTAATACTCATATGTGGGCATATCTGCATGTGGACGGACCTGCCTGGAGACAGATAGAAGAGCAGTGTCCTGGTTCCTAAAACCATTGGAAACGTGTTTTCTGATGGTCTTAAGTGACCCCTGTGAAAGGGTTATTCAACCGCCAAAGGGGTTGCAACCCACAGGTTGAGAACCGCTGGCTTAGATGAATGCTAGGACGGACAGTGGGCAACTTTTTAACTCTTTTTTTTTTTTTTGGAGTGGGCGATTGGGGTTAAGTGACTTGCCCAAGGTCACATGGGTAGTAAGTGTTAAGTGTCTGAGGCTGGATTTGAACTCAGGTCCTCCTGACTCCAGGGCTGGTGCTCTATTCACTGTGCCACCTAGCTGCCCCATCCTTTTTAACTCTTAGTGCTACTAGGGAAAGGGGGTGGGGTGGGAGAAAAATAGGCATTTACATAGTGCCTATTATGTGTCAGGTCTGAATTAAGCACTTTACAAATATTATCTCACAACAACTCTTTGAGGTAGGTACTATTATTACACCCATTTTATGGTTGAAGAAACTAAGATCAACAGAAGGTAAAGGACTTACCCAAAGCCACACAGCTAGGAAGTGTCTTAGATCAGATTTTGAACTCGGGTCTTCCTGACTCTAGGCCTAGTGTTTTATTCACCTAGGTTCCCTGCTAGTGGGATTAAAGTCTAGGTAAGGAAAAGGGGGAATAAAAAGAAGGTAGGAAGAGGAAAGAATATAGGAAGAAGAGGGAAAAAAAAGAGGTATACATATGATGGGCATGGTGGAATGACAAAGCAAAAACCCTCAGGTGCCTTATAGTGATCTCTTTTCTAGGAAGAGAAATCATTCTATTTTCCAATAAGAACTTCTGTGATTTGTGAAAAAGTTCAAAGAATCCATTTGTTAATTCATTCAATAAGTGTTTATTAAGCCTACATTATATGCTAGGCACTGTACTAACTGCAAGAGATATAAAATAAAAAATAAAAGTCTTAGCCCTCAAGGAGTTTACATTTTAATCAGGGGGTGTGGGAGACTACATTCACACAGAAAAATAAATGCAAAATATATGCAAAGTAAATCCAAAGTTATTTCCAGAGCAGAGTGCACTAGAAACTGCAGGAGATCAGGAGATGCCTCATTTAGAACAGAACACTAATTGAGAATTGAAGGAAGCTAAGGATTCTTTGGAGCAATTAGGCAGCACAATAGATAGAATGCTGGGCATAGAGTCAGGAAGACTTGAGTTCAAATGCAGCCTCAGACACTTACTAACCATGGCACCTTGGGCAAGTCACTTAACCCTGTTTGCCTCAGTTTCCTCATCTGTAAAATAAGCTGGGGAAGGAAATGGCAAACTACTCTTGTATCTCTGCCAAGAAAACCTCAAATGGGGTCATGAAGAATTGGACATGACTGGACAACAACAAGGATTCTGTTGGTTGGACATGAGAAGGCAGTTCAGTCCAGGCATGAAGACAGAATATGCAAAGGAATGGAGATGGAATATTGTGGAAAGACCAATGAAAAAGGAGGTCAGTTTGACTGTTATATATAGTGTGTGAAGGAAAGGCATGCACATCATATTGATAAAGTTAACAAAGAGCAAAAAGGACAAATGTTGAGACAACTGGGGGAAGACAGGCACAGTGATGCATTGTTGATGGAACTGTGAACTGGTCTAGCCTTTCTGGAAAGCCATTTAGAACTCTGCTCCCTCCCCCAAATTACTAAGCTGTGCACCTGTTGACCCAGAAATATCATTACTGGGTTAATACTCCAAAGAAAAAGGACATGGTCACCTGGGTACAAAAAAAGCAATTTTTTAGAGCTATTTGTGATTGCATCCTAAGGCAATGCCCATTAATTGGGAAACAGTTTAACAAAATACGATTTAATAGAATACTATTATTGTACAGTAAAAAATGATGAAAAGGATTATTTCAGAGAAACCTACAAAGACTTATACTAATTGATGAAGAATGTGAGTTAGCAGAACTGGGAAAACAAATAATTGTATAAACAATTGTATAAAACAAAACATTGTATAAACAAACAATTTTGAAAGATTTAAGAACTCCGATCAATTAATGACCAACCACATTTCATGGGCTCCCCATTTCCTGCTAGGGAGGTAATGGACTCATTATAGAGATAGAGCCATTCATTTTTTTTCTAACCCATCCAATGTGAGGTTTTGTTGTTTTCTTTTTCTTTTAGTGAGGAGGGAGGGAAATAGAAGAGAATGAAAAAAAAAAACCCAAAATACTCCTAATAAATTCTCGAAATAATTTTTTTATAAGGAAGAAAAAAAAAGTTTTGTGAAATAAGCCAGAAAAAGGCGGCGAGATCCAGATCATGAAAAGGATTAATAGTCAGAGACTGGTACTTAGTGAATGCAAACTAAATGTGTTGAATTAAATTGGCGGAAGGGGTGTGATTAGCAGAACTTCCTATCAATTTGATGAGTTTTCCAATCAGCTCGATGAAATTACAGAGCGGACCTTTGTCTGAAGGGTACCTCCCATGGAGGTGCAGCTGGCAGTCTGGTACCTAACTGAATGAACTCTTGATTGGTTCCTAGAGAGGAGCGTTGTCTTCAAGATGCCGGGTGACAAAGTTGGGGAGCAGATTTTTGTCAGATGAGCTAGCCTTTTCCCAAAGTGAATTAAGACCTAAGTGGGCCCTTTTCCACAAGCTCTCTACCTTGGTCTTCCAGACAAGAGGACCACAAGGTGCTTTAGTTTTGGGTGAGGCTGGGAAATAGTGTTATTTTCTCTTCCCTCCTCTCTCTAGGAGCAGGGGAATCTTCTGGTAAACCATATATACTTGCCCAGTTGGTCTCAAGTTCCTGGATATCAGGTTCTTGGCCATCATGTTCTTTTCTATTTTCTTTTTCAGTCACAGTTCAGAGACTTGAGTTGCTGAGAATGTGCTTTCTATGACCGAGGTTCAGCAGAGGTTGGGACACTGGTGAAGCTCCTACAAAGATGTGTGGCAGTGGTAGATGTGGGTTTGCAAAAAGCCTGAGAGAAGAGATCCTGAAAGTGGACTTTTGGGGTTTCCTTATGGGTAATTCCAAGTTAGCGAGTTTCCAAATCAAGAATTCAGACACTAACCTCTAAGGGAGAAGAAGATGGGACTCATTTGAGTATTTTATGTTTCTATGTTTAGTGGCTACTTTGAGTATTTTGTACCTCATGTATTGTTTTATGATGGAAAAAGTAAAAGCAGTCCCATACCTAATACCAACACTACACACCAACTAAGTGCTAGTGTCAAAGTTATGGACTCCACATTTTGGGAAACCTAGACACAAACTCAAATTCTCTCTTAAAATTATAAATCACCAAATGACTGAAGCACTATGTCTTTTTAGTGATATTGAAATTCACAATAATAATGACATTTACAATGGGGAAAAGCCCCTTGAGAACAAAGCTGTTTTCTTCCTTCTGGTTTCATTTTGTAGGAGGCAAACAAGGCAAACTCTAAATTGAGAAAGTCACCTGAAAAAGATTCTATTTCCCAGGCTGGGAGTGTTAAATTCCTCCTGGAATATGCACAAATCACAGTGTGGTGGGTTTGTTTTCCAGGGTATGGTCTTGGGTATTTTATCAGCCTAAAAAACTATACACTTCTGTGTTGGTAATTTTTTTAAAAAAACTGTTTATTTTTAAGTAATCCTCTAAATGAAAATTTGTTCTTTTAAAAACATGCATGCCTCATCTAATTGCATAATGGCCTCAATCTTGGATTATGGGACAAAAAATTCACATCTACACACCAAAGCAAAAAATCCCATAATTACTTTTCCCCTTGGGAGAACACAGACTTATTTTAATCATCAATGTTTTCATCCATCCCTTTCTTTTTAAAAGTGCTGAAATGATGGTACAGTTACTGTATTCTGATGCAAGTGATAACCATCTCATAAAGCAAGAAGATAATTGTAAAATGAAGCATTTGTGGGAGTGTTTTGTTGTTGTTGTTTTAAAATAAAAACCCAAGCTGAAGTAAAATTTGTGTTTCCATGGAGGAAGGGAGGGAGTCTAACATGATACCCTCATTCCCTAAGAGATCAGAAAGATTTCCACTCATCTGCTCAACTGAGTTTTCCCTAATTTGTCACTTCCCCCCACCTACGCTGAAATAATCCCAAGCCAGCGACATTTCAGTTCATAACCACATGTCTATCTTTAAAAGGGGCCATTGGTTTTTATTATACTCATATTAAAGACCTAATATAAAGGTCCACAAAGGGTGAAACAACAGGAACTCAATTTATCTATTTTAGAATAACAGGCTTTAGTCAGATTTAGCTGGATTTGAACTTATGACTGCATGAGTCTATATGTAGTAAAGCTGTCACGAATAAGACACACCCTTCCAATAGTTAACGGTATTCACACACATACACAGTAAAGAAGGAGGGGGGGGGAGATTGTCATTGTGAAGAAGCTATTGCTAACTGATACCTCTTAGACTTTTATTTAATTGTTAATTGGAAGTCTTAAAGTAAACACCAAATGAGAAACATCAGATATAAAGATCTTTAAAGGACGGTGCAAACTAGCACCTACAAAGAAACTATCAATCCATTTCTCTTTTATCTAGACTGTTAGTAGATATACTAGTAAACACATTTAAATCACACTTTCCCCCAATGGAGGAGATCAATGTTTCCATACTACCTGGAGAGCTGGAGGAACTTAAAAAAACAAAACAAAGAATTAAGTATTGTCTGTTGCCAGTCCACTCTGCAGAAATGTAAAAGAATTTTAACATACAAATACAGAAATATTGATTATTTCAGAGGCAGTTATATGTAAGACTAGCCAGAACATTTCACAATTAAAATAACTAGGCTTAAATGCTAAAATTGAGTAAGAGAAAAAATAACTTTTTTGAAGACTTGCTTTTTCTAGTGTGAGCATAGAGACAAAACACACAAGGAATGATGATCTTTATTTTAGAAAAGGTTTTTAAAAGTAAGAAATGGGATATTTGAACAATAATAAGAGATGAATTTTAAAGATAGAAAGATAGTTGTATTGCCTGTTTTAAAATGTTTAGTCTTTCCCATATTTCACTCAAAGTGCCTTTTAAAGGACTCAAACTCCTTTCTAAACAACTTGCAGATCCATTAGAACAGTTAAGCTGGCTACAGTCTTTATTGTCTCTCCCATTTACTGAATCAAGATCTATTGCTCACTCTTTGCTTCATACTCATTCTTCTGCCAAATAAAATATTAATTGCATTTTCAGCTGCATTGCTGGTGATCAAAGAACTCTGATGTGTTGAGCTAAACTCATAGAAATAGTGCCTATTAACATATTTATAGGTTCACAGCTTCTCAAGTATAATTACATTCATTAATTACTTGGCACTACAGCATATAACAGGTCTAAAAGCCCAGGCATTTGCAGTCACACTCTGGCTGAAAGAGCAAAGTTTTTACAATAAACATTTATCTGTAGAAGAGAAATAGTGAATGACAGAATTTAAAAGCTAGGATTTCAAAAACTCTTATCTTCTTTACCAACAGTACATATGCAGAGTAAAGATATGGCATAGTGGGAGTGATTTTGAAGGAAAAATGTTTTCTGGATATTTCAAAGTTTTAAAAGAGAAAACCAAAGTCTATAATATTAATGACAATGTAAAGAAAGCAATTTTACAATAAAAAAAAAAATCCCTTCATGACTGAACGTTACACTGCTACAATATCATTAAGGACCAGAACAATTGAAATGGCTAAATTTCCCTAAAATTCCAATATTTCTAAAATATCAAAGTATGCAAGTAGAGAGAAGCCCTAAGGAATGGTAAATATTAAAAATATTAAACAATCATTCACCGAATTTGCCAGCTGTGAGGTTTCTGACTCCATCGGCTGCATTTAGCAAGGTGTAGCATGCAGAGAAAGCACAGAGGAATTACAGCACATGCATGACTTCCACCGACCGGGTAACAAGCATGCAAAAAATAAGGGGATCCCATAATAACTTCAGTCCCAGAGTGAAACCAATTCTCTTGTATGCAATGAACGAAGTCATTTAAAAATCACAATCAAGCTTTGTGATTGCAACGTGCCCACAGCCTGGGACTCATTTAAGGACCTGGGAGCAAAGCAGACCCTACCTGTCTAGATATTTATATGGAATATAAATATTCACGGAGTTCTTTTGTTGTCTGACAATAAATTCCAAAGGCAGGCACATTTGAAAGTAATAACCATCAAGCTGTGTTTATGGAATGCTGCAATGGGAGTCAGAGAAGGAATTTAAAAAAAAAAAGAAAAGAAAAGAGAAAAGCACGAACCTTTAGTAAGCCTTCTCAGAATCTGACAGCGACATTTAAAAGAGACAGCTATCATTCTTGCTTGCAGCCAGCCTTCAGTGGTCAAATGCACTCAGGGTTCTGCTCGGCGGGATGCGGCAGGAGCATATGAATTCCGGGCGCACATACCAGGAGAAAGGTGGTCCCAGTGGGGAGTGACAAAGCTTAATTCCTCTTGGCTGATGCAGAGATCAGCTTCATGTCATCCGGCGAAGCTGTGTCATTCACTACTACAACTACTACTCCCCTCCACTGCCCCCTTCCCTGCAGAATCACGATGGCTTCGAAAGTAAGATCTCCTGAACTGCAGCAATGTACCAGCCCCGAATAGTGTCAGAGGGGACCCGGGCTAGGATCCACTACTATGCACTGAGCGGCTCCAGAGCTAGGCAAAGGGCCATATATAGTATTTTAGCAAATTCAGACTTCCCCCGTCCCATCCTATCCCCGCCCCATTCCCTCCCCTTTATGCTTCTTAAACAGATAATGCAAGTCTAAATGCTCGGAGTACGTGTGTGTATCTCTCTCTCTCTCTCTCTCTCTCTCTCTCTCTCTCTCTCTCTCTCACACACACACACACACACACACACACACACACACCTACCTTCTATACAGTAACTCCTTAAACAGTAGTACTAATAATAAGTATAATCATAATTTTAAAAAAAAAACCAACACAGAAAGGTAGGACTTTCAATTTGGACGAAGTAAAAGACTGAACATTTTTGCCTTTAAAATGAACTTGCTTCTCTAGAATCAAAAAGGATTTATTTGACATTTACAAATATACCCAACCAGGAAGGTACTGGATTACAGATAAAATGCAAAAGGGGAAGGGGGGAAGGGAGAAGGATGGGTAGGGACAGAAGAGAATCTCAAGCAGATGGATTCATGTCCCCCTTCATCATATACTCCACTAAAAGGCCATTCTAGGAAGCATCACAGTCAAGATTGTTTCTAAGGCTACCAGGGGGGAAAATAAACAAAAGTTAATATTTGCATTTTTAATGTACCTTGGTGTCTCCCTCCTGAAACAAATAGCCACCTCTCTTGACCTTACTCCTCATTGTACAGAGTCTTGCAACATGCCAGATATTTTTAAGCATCAGCTCCAGTGGAGAGAAGAGCAAATTAATAAATCCTTCACAATCCATTCACAAAATGACAAGAAGGCTGTGTGCACACTTCTTTGCCTGTCAGCATCATCCCACTCACTTTATTCAATAGCAAACTAACATCTGTTTTATACCCCTCATCAAAATCCCTGACTCTTTGCTGAAAGTTAGCAACAAGAATCAGAAAACCATAAAGTTGATTATTTCAGAAAAAAATCCCCAATTAGCTCCAGCAAACAATACATCATTGTCTTGAATTTTTGATTATTATTTCTAGAACTACATGAATTATTCATATAATTTCACTCCAATGCAGTAAAACCTTGGAGCTGGCATCTAATGTACATTCCAAATTTAATGATGGAGTTTTCTCCAACTCATTCACAAACTCCATATTCATTCACACAAACAAACAAAAAAATCTCAATCCATGGGTGTCAAAGTGGATACGTGTTCTACTTTAGTTAAATAAATGTCTCCACGTGAACATAATTGGGTATTCTAGGTATTCTTCCTATAGGGTACCAATGATGATAAGATTCCTAGGATATCCTAAATAATACACCGCCACTACTCAAGGGTCAGACTAAGCTAAAGGTATGATAGTGCCAAATGAAATGTTGATACTATGTCCTGTCTTCTGTTCATGTAAGTCTCTCAATTTCAAGTCTTTTTTCTATTAAGTCATCCCAAATATCAGACTCCTTTATATTTTTATCTTTAAATAAGGATGCCCTTTAGTGCCAGAAAATTGGGTTGGCCAAAGGGATAAATATTTATAGTTAGCTCCTTTTAAGATCTTCCTTCCAATCTAACACCTTTCTCATAATTCCCATGCCCAGAATATGCAGCTGTCAGGTAGCATTAAGAGAATCCTACCAGTGTAACATCACCACCTTACTCCATTTCATTAATGTCTATTTGAATGAAGCTCAAAAATCACATAGGAAACTCTTGCCACTTCACTCTTATGCATACTCAGATAGGATTTGTTTCTTCCCTAGGGCTACAATGATCAAATATCTCCCTTTCAGAGAATGTCCCCTTTTCATTTGCTACATCCTCTGGCCCCAAGAAAGATCCTAAGAACTGTTATGTCCCATTTTTCTAACAGGAGAGATAACCTACCTTCTGCCCCATGATTAATCCCTTAGGGGAATATTTTCTACTCTTTAGACACTGTGGTTGCCAGTTCATGTATATATAATATATATGTAGTTAGCCATCTTAAGGCACAGCCCCAGGGAGATCATGGAGATACAGTTACCCTATAGCTTCCCCTCTTCCAGAAAAGGCAGGAAACCAGGACACTCCTTGCTGTCTTCTCTCATCTCCTGTCATCTTGGCTCTCCCTCACTGAATTATTTCAGTGAAAACTGTCAACAGAATACTCTTCATCCCCCAAGGGACACCCCTCTTCCTCATACTTCCTGGCAGGCAAAAGCAAAACTGAAATGTCTTTTGTTCTCCCCCCCCCCCCCGGCCCCCCCAATCCCTCTGGTCCCAGGCTCAAATGCTGGCAAAATACTTGTTTGGTATTTTGCATCTAAACACTATCTCTTCTTTGAAAGGAAAGGTCCCAAAAGGCAGTGATATCTCAATAGTAACAGAAAAGTTCTACATGCTTCATTGTAGCATACAGGGGTCCTTGGATTCTTGAAGACTACATCACCATAGCACAAGGTCTGACAGGCGCTACCACTCTAGAAAGATTCCACGTATGGCCTCATATGGCCTCAGTAACAGAATGAGTGTGTTTTCTGAAGACCAATCTACCTAGGTACTGACAGTTATGTTGCCAGGAGGCTGGCCAACTAGTCAAGAGGTTTTGGGAGTTTTGGTTTGTTTGTTTGGGTGTGGGGTTTTTGGTCTTGATAACACAGGAAACAAAGGGGAAAAGGGGTCTTAAGTTTTGGGTCTCCCTCCCCATGCTCCACTACCTTTCCATTTTTGTAGTTACAGTGACAAAGGTGTAGAAAAGGTGGCAGAAGATGTTAAGAACCATGTAAACTTAATCTTGACTGTAGGTACTCCTAGATCCTGGTTCAGTGACTAATAAGCAGACATATTGCTGGAGAAGCTGAATCATGTCAATGTGGCCATTCTTTTGAAAAATAATGAAACAAAGAAAAATGTGAAAAAAATGAATTTGAACCTAAATGGAAAAAATGACTTCCATGTACTCTTGGAGGAGTAAAGAATTGGCAAAGTGGGTTTTATTCCATTCTCAAAGACTACGAGAAACATTATTTGGGGAACATTTGGTCATCATATCTTGTAATATTAATGATAAAAATTTGCAAAAAGATCACCATGAAAATAATCATAACTTATATGTCAAAATTAGGATAGGAAAATTCAAAGAACTTAGTAAGGCCCTACAAATGAAAAAGAAAAATACACTTTGCTAATTAGTGACTTCAATGAAAAAGTGGGAAAAGTTGAAGATGGGGAAATATTATATATATATATATATATATATATATATATATATACACACACACATATATATATACACACACATATATATGTGTGTGTGTGTATGTATGTGTATTTACAGACACACATACACATACATACATATTGATAGTTATATGATATAGCTTGTATCTTATATATATAGCTTATATATAGCTTAAGTGAAAGAAATTAGTCCAAGGACCCGTAGATTATATAAAAGCCTCATGTCTCATATCACAAATACTTTCTTCAAAAAAAAAAAGAATCAATAGGTGTTAAACATGACCAACACTAAGTATTAGGACAAAGAATAAAAATGACTATATTTTCAAAAAAGAAAAAAAGTAAATATGTTATTGTTACTGATATGGGAGTTATTTTATCAGTTGTTCCTCTGTGTATAATCAAATTATTTACTAATTGAAACTGAGATCAGGATTTAAAAGAAAATAAAAAGCAATAAGAAAGAAAAATAATGAAAAAGATACAGTGTATAATTAAAATTGTTCA
>JAQQSU010004801.1:0-13982 GCA_028627135.1 Pseudochirops cupreus
GGATAGGAAGGAGGGACATATAATCAGTCTCTCATAATACGCCCACTGTGGAGAGGTTCTGTGTAATTACACATGTACAGCCTGTATTTAATTGCTTGTCCTTTCAGTGGGGGTGGGTGACTAGGGAGGAAGGGAAAGAATCTAGAATTTAAAGTTCTATAATCAAATGTTCATATATATATATATATATATATATAATTATTATTATTATTAACTATATTCAACTAGGAATCAAGATACATAGGCATTGTGGTAGCGAGATCCATCCTCTTCTACTGGAAAGTCAGAGGAGCTAGGGGGAGAACATAGGAGAGAGCAGATTGGGGGAGGGATTATACAGTGGGATGGCTGTTTTGAGGTATTGGGTAGGGGAAAGATGGGGAGAAAATTTGTAACTCAAAAACTCGTGGAAATGAATGATGTAAACAAGAAAATAAGTAAATTGATTTAAAAAAAAAAGAAACCTGAGGAAAAAAAAGAAATAATGTACTTTTCTAAAGGAGGAAAATGGCTTTCCTTTTTCCTGTTTTTCAAGTCATGGTGGCATCTGCAGGCATTTGGTTCATTGTATATTTTGTAGTGATCACTGGGAAAGAAAATATTGTACTCAACATTTTAGGCAAAATCTTTCAAGAAATGATTTGTATTAATTTAGATTACTCAATTCTAAGCGTTTCTGCTGAGACAGAAGTCCAAAGATAGGCAGAGTACCCCTACGATTTTAAAAATATCTAACTGAAGTCATTGCAAAGTTATTATTATAGCTTTCCAGGACAATAGACAAAATTCCACAATGAGATAAATGATCTTAGGATAAAATTAAGTTAATGATTTGCTTTGCTAAATAGAACAATAGCCACTTAACTTTTGGTTCCCTCCTGCAGAATCATTTTCCTGAAACCATTCTATCCTTCTCTGAGTACTTCCTTTAGGCATGTTCCTTTCTAGGTAGTCAAAGGTGAACACAAGATATACTTACATTAACTGAATTAAACAAAGAGACATCTTCCTTATCTTAGTTTAATAATTACTGTTATCCAGTATGAGATCAGTGAAGGGTCCCTTGTCTTTATCCAGTCACCAACTTAATTACTTAAGGGAGAAGTCCTTCCTGGATTTGTCTGAAGAAAGAGAAGGAGAACATTGTTTCAAAATTGATAGTTACAAAAAGACTGAGAAAGTCTCTTCCATGTTAGTCCAAAGGCTGAAAATTTAGATAATTTTTAAATGCTTTCTTTTTTAAAATGTATTTATTTACTTTTAGTTTACAACATTCAGTTCCACAATGTTAAGTTTCAAATTTTCTTCCCCTCACTGTCTTCTCCCCTCCCCCCACCCCATAGCGGCATGTAATAAAATATAGGTTCTGCAAATACCTTCACGTTGAACATTAGTAATGTTGTAAAGGGTTATGACCAATGGGCTGAACAGTGAGAAAGAAGGGATGAAACAAGACAAAACACAAACAAGAGAGAGCAAATACTTTGCTTCAATCTGCAGACTCTGAAGTTCTTTCTCCAGATGTGGATATCCCTTTCCATCACCAGTCTTTTGTAGTTGTCTTCTAACCTTGTATTTCTGAGAGGAGTCCAGTATATCAAAGTGAGTCATCACACATATGATGTGTCTGTAACTGTGTGAAAAGTTCTTCTAGTTCTGCTCTCCTCACTCAGCATCAGTTTATATAAGTTTCTCCAAGTTATTCTGAAGTCCATCTGCTCCTCATTTTTTATAGCACAATAGTATTCCATTACATTCATATGCCACAACTTGTTTAGCCATTCCCCAATTGATGGGCATCTCCTTGACTTCCAATTCTTTGCCACCACAAATAGAGCTGCTGTAAATATTTGTGTATATACGGGTCTTTTTCCCACTTCTGTGATTTCTTTAGGATACAGCCCCAGAAGTGGTATTGCTGGGTCAAGGGTATGTACTTTTCTATAGCCCTTTGGGCATAGTTCCACATTACTCTCCAGAATGGTTGAATCAGTTCACAACTCCACCAATAATGCATCATTATTCCAATTTTTCCACATTCTCTCCAGCATTTATCATTTCCCTATTTTGTTATCTTAGCCAATCTGACTGGTAAGATGTGGTACCTCAGAGTTGTTTTGATTTGCATTTCTCTAATCAGTAGTGATTTAGAGCATTTTTTCTTAATATTTTTAAAAGTTTATTTTTAGTTTTCAACATTTATTTCTTAATATTTCTAAAAGAGGGAGTGGGTGGGGTTAGTTTGAAAGACATTTCCACCTCCCTTTTAGGGAATCAATTAGCAAGGCTATCCCTGACCCAAAAGATAGGCATTTTGATGTTTTTTGACCCATCATGGCTCGCCTGAATAGGAGAAAACTGAGAGGATGGTGTTCAATAATGTTTTTCAACTTTCTCCTCTTTGTGATATCATTCCCTTCATATTACCAGCTCAATTTTGTTGAACTCATCAGTCCCCAAAACCATACTCTGAAAGAACTTAAAGTGAAAAGGGCAGTGAGAAAGTACCATCCTTGTCCATCTGTATGTGTCCTATGACTGTCTTGCTTTCAAACACAATAAAATTAATGCAGAAATCACCAGATATGTTTACCATGCAAAAAGAAAATGAAATGAAACAGAACAAAAAGAAAAAACCAAACCAAACCTCTGGAAATTTACTTCACACCTGAACTACTTATCACTTTGGAAGTATCCTCCATCCCTGTGGCCTATCTCTATCATTGCCTGGTTCCTCTGAAAACCTCCTTAAGATGGAGGTTCTGGGAGGAACCATTTATTCATTCCTTTCCATGCTACTCTCTTGACTCTCCATAGGACATTCCTATCCATGCTTCATTATGGGGACCTTCATTCCTATCTTCTCCCCAAGCTATCCCTACCTTTTCATCTCCCTTTTATGGGTTTTCTTCCCCTTTTAGAATGTAAGTTCCTTGAGAGCATTTGCATGCATTTGTATTCCTAGGACTATACACAGTGCCTAGCACACAGTAAGAATTTAATAAGTGTTTGTTAACTTCTCCCCCTTTTCCCACTTATATGTGGTTCATACAATTTGTTCATATTCATCTGTATACATGATGTTTTTCTCCTAGTAGATTGTAAGTTCTTTGAGTACAAGGGTCATTTTGCTTTTTTTATTTTTGTCCTTATGTCACAAAGAAAAAGACCTTACTGCTTTGGTTGAGATGGAGGACCACTAGACCTTTAGCATCTCTCTTACCACTGCTTTGTAATTCAAGCCTTTCCATCTGCCCTGCCTCTCTACACACTACAGCCCCCCAGCATTGTCATGTGACATATTTATGTAAGCTAAGGACTTTTGGGCTTTACCATCCATCCTGCTGCTACACTCTTATAACTTGGGAAGTCTTGAAAGAGCCTTGCAGCTAGACTTTCTTTTAAGTACTATGTCACTAGTTAGAGTTGTAAGTTATTTGAGAGGAAGGACTACTGCTTTTTTCTCTTTGTATATAGAGCAATAGTACAGTGCTTGGTGCATGGTAAATGCTTAACAAATATTCTTTTATTCTTCTTATTCATGTATTCATTCATTTATTCAGTCATTCAATCTTTCACTTATTCCCTATCATGGAATAGTAGATAGAGAGCTTATTTCAGAGTCAGGAAGACCTATCTGATGACCTATCTGATGCATGCTGGGTCGGTGCTAACACATAGTAAGTACTCAACAAATGCTAGGTGAATTGAATAAAATTTTCAATGATCTTATCCATCTTTGTTTGCCCCTTTCCTCCTTTGTTTGCCCTAACCCCATTATTAGATTATAAACTCTTTGAGGCTAGGAACTTATCTTATTTTATCTCCATGCTCTCAATGTCTAAAAGAGTGCACTGCATATAAGTAGCACTTACTAAGAGTTTATGGAATTGAATAGAATTACTCAAAGGTCAATAGCACCATCCAAGTGACCTAAACCTTGAATTTCATCAGTGAATGGCTTTCAAGGCCCTCTCTCCAATTTTACTTCCCACTTCTTCCTAGTTAACAGTCTAGACAGGCAGTGACTAGATGCTTCATTCCCAGCTCTTGTCTTTGTTCTAGATGATTTTCTTGCTTAAGATACTCTTTTAATTGATCTTCTACGAAAATATTACCCATCCTGAAAGACCAAGTTCATGTTCCATGTTTTCTATAATGGTCCATAGCTTGAACTACACTAGACTAACCCCTTTAGGACTGCCTACTGTATGCACTCCTCTTACACTTCATATCAATCAGTACCACACAGACCTCATCTTAATGTTAAGGTAATTAGTCACAGCATCTGATTTTCCCTTGTACTCTCTAGTGGGCTTAGCACAAAGCTGATCAGAGTGGACATTCAACAAATACTGAGTGACAGGTCTTATTTACAAAATTAGGATCCCTCCCCAAAATGCAAGTAATAATAAGAATATCCATTTCTACAGCACTTAAGATACATAACCATTTTTTTTATTTACAACACCCCTGTGAAACATATTCAATTATATTAAAAATAGCCATGAGAAAACTGAGGCTCAGAGTATTTAAGTGTCACAGGTGAGTGAACACAGATCTAACAGACTCCAGGTCCTGTACTCTATCTGCCATGCCATACTGTGTAGTGAAGGAAGGAAGGAGGAAGGAAGGAAGGAAGGAAGGAAGGAAGGAAGGAAGGAAGGAAAAAAGAAAGGAAAAAAGGAAAGGATAGAGGGAGGGAGGGAGGAAGGAAGGAAAAAAGAGAAGGCAGGAAGAAAGAAGGAAGAAAGGAAAGAAGAAAGGAAGAAAAGAAAGGAGGAAGGGAGGAAGAGAGAGAGGGAAAAATGAAGGAAGGAATATAAAACATTTCCCTTGATGAGAATGTGATCTTCTTAAGGGAAGAAGTGGTCTTTTTCTCTATCTTTGTATCCTGACAATTAGAACAATGCCTGGTACATTGTAAGTGCTTAATAAATGCTTGGTGATTAACTGTCTGACAAAGTGAAAACAAAACCAGGAAAACAATATATACCCTCACTAGAACAAAGTAAATCAAAAGACCAAATATTGAAATTGAATTCTTTGAAATTCTGATGACTATATCTGGCCCCAAGGAAATATGAGAATTCAGTTGCTTCCGCTTTTGACAGAGGTGAGGGACTATGGGTATGGAGCAACACATAAAATGCCAGATTTGGCTAATGTACTGGACTTTGTTTTTTAAATTATTTTTTTCTATAAGATACGGCTTTCTGGAAAGGACAGGGTAAGACATATCTTAGGAAATTAAGGTGATGTAAAAACAAAAGAAATCATTAGAAATTCATTGTGCAGTGCCTCCATTGTCCCACTTCCTAAAATAAGGATGAATTAGCCAAGTAGAGATTGGGAGTAGATTATAGCACCTTGGAGAGCACCAGTAATAGTTGAGAGAGGAGTTGCAGAGTGGAAGGTAAGGAGAGCCAAAAGCTTTTTTATAGTCATATAGTATTTGCAGCTGGAAGAGACTTTAAAGATCATCTCTCCAATTCCTTCATTTTACAGATTAGGAAACTGAGGCCTAAGGAGGTCAAGTAGTTCACCCATGGACAAACAGCTTAGAGTGATGAAGAGAATAATGAACTGGGAGACTAGAGTTCAAATTCTACCTCAGGTGATAATTAGCTGTGACCTATCACCTTGTACCTCAATTTCTTCATCCATCAAGTAGGCACAGTATTAGCAATGCCTGCATCCAAGGATTTTTTCCGTGGCTCAAATAAGCTCCTGTAAACCTTTAAGGGCTCCTTAAATGTCAGCTGTTATAATTAAGTAGTTGATATTGCAATGTCGATCTTCTGATTTCAAATCTCTGTATCCTTTCTACTACACAATTCCTCATTGAAAATTGGAATTTTTAGATAATATGATGGATCCACAGGTGGCTTTTTGACTTCTGTTTTTGGTGTAGACAAAAGATAGCAGGTTTAGGCTTTGGACACTCTCCAATCTTGTCTTGCTCACACAAAATCATATTTCCAAATATTGCCCATGGTGAACTTCACATCCAAGATGGAACTAATAATTTTGGCACCTGGGACTGTTTAAAACACACCCAGGTAAACAGAATACAATGGGACCCTTGTTGGGACGAATCTCATGAAATGTACCCTCAAATTGGTGTTTTCTAATTCATGATGTGAAAACAATATAAGACGTAATAAGACAAACTTAGCCAAGTTGAAGGAAGAATTCATTACTATAGAGGCATCTAACTGCCAAAAGTTCCATTATTAAGGTAGGGAGAGGGGCTGAAACTGTAATTTTATGGCCATAGGGAACTCCTAGGTGAGACAATTCCATTTACCAATGCAAATCAACACCTTTTCTGGAACTTACCAATCTTAAAGAATTACATTACTGAAAGGTGAATGACTTGTCCAGGATGACTTAGGCAGTATCAGAGACAGAACTTAAAAACTAGTTCTTCCTGTCTCTGTGGTCAGCTCTCTACTCTCTGTCCACTATACCCTATACCATGCTCTCTCTCTCTCTCTTTCTCCTTCTCTCTCTTTCTCTCTCTCTCTCTCCCCATTTATTTGTCTCTGCCTCTACCTATCTCTGTTTTTCACGTGTCTATCTCTTTTTCTTTCTGTTTGCTTTCATGTTTGTGTGTCTCTGTCTCTCCATCTCTATCTCATTCTCTGTCTCTCTCCCTCTCTCCTCTTTTTTCTTTCCCTCCTTTTTGTTTCTCTCCCTTTCTTTCTTCTCTCTGTCTCACTCTCCGTATATGTCCTATTTACTCTGTTCTCTCTCTCTCTCTCTCTCTCTCTCTCTCTCTCTCTCTCTCTCTTTCTTGCCCCCCCCCCCTTCTCTGGGTGGATGCATCTATCTTGTCCTGACCTGTGACATCATTGGTATAGGGAAATCCTGGTAAGAAAACTCCCTCCACAGATGCCAGCTCTTTATCCACTACAATTGCCTTTATTACATTATTTCACTCTCTAAATTCCAACCCCCTGGGATATACCTTGGTTATACCTTCCCCTGTATTGAGGAGGGAATTTGAAAATATCTTCCTTCCTTTCTCTTCCCTTTGGTTCTAAACAGCAATCCTGGCTCCTAAGCTCAAACTGGCACTATATGGCTAGAGTTCAGCATTTCTCTAGGTTAAATAGGCTGTTTTTTGGGTAAGACTTGGAAATCAAGGACTGTTTATGACACTTTTTATGGGGAAATTAATTCTGAGTTCCAAAAAACCTGCTTACAACTGAATTTTTGGAACCCTTCTCATTGCTAAGTGGGGGCCTTGACTAGACTTTTTGGGCACCAAAAGTCCCTCTGACAGATAGCCACCACATCTTGAGCAGGAAATTGTTGTCACCTGGCTAGGGACTCTGTGGATATGTGCCCATACTTTTGTAAGCCATATTGGCATTGAAATTATGTTGCTGGCTTTCTAAGGTGAAGACAATTATTTGGGGTTATCCCTCACTGGTGGTTGAAGGAATGATTTAGATACAGGTCACAGCAGGAATTGCCTGGGGACTCAAGGGGAAGCTGGAGAGAGAATTGGTTACTCATTTATGTTCTCTTCTTGTTTCTCAACAGTATTCCTTCAATATGGTCTGTTCTGGCTGTGGGGAGACCTCAGTAATATCCAAGCCTCTCCATCTTTTTTCTCTTCATCTTGGATGAGGCTAGGCATCTGTGGTCCATACTGCTCCCTTCCCTCCCCCTCTTCATCATTATTCCAAAAGCAATGATGCTCTTGAGCTAGGTCAGGCATATATTATATAAATTACTGCCATAAGTTGTTTTTTAGGAGATTGTGTTTGTGTATACGTGTATATATTTTTCTGGCAACTTGAGAAGCTACTGATTAGGTGAAAACAAAGCCCAAATCTCTCTCTCTCTTCATATACGCTGTGGCCACCTCTGGATAGAATGCCAAAATATGTGTCATGGGCATATCAGGGGGAAAAAACCAGACTGCTCTCACTAAATCTGAAGCTTTCTCAAGTTGAACAAGAGATGTCAATGTTTCCATCTCACTCCTTCAAGGTCCCTTCCCTTTTGTTCTATTTTGTTCTGTACGGCAAAAATGATGAAAAATTATACATAATGATGTTCTAGAAAGATAACTGGGTTAGAACATTCAGCCACCCTCTGATTTTTTTACTCTTTTCACTAACTCTTTGGACCCCAAGCATCATTAGCCATCCTAATCATCCCAGAATAAACCAGTAGGTTTTTAGTGGCTATTCAACATTCGGCTTTGAAGGGGAATGCCTGGTCTTATTTATTATAGCAACATAATGTGATTTTGAAAGAGACAGCGTATTCAAGTATTGTGTTTTGGCTAAGGAAAACAGGCCCAGCATTTTTTTTTACATAAAGAGGATGTCATACTATTTGTATTATGTTTATAGAAGAATGGTAAGGGGAAAGATAAATGGGGGGACCATTCATTGGTGCATTCTTCTGTTGAGGACTTTGTCTAATACCCCCTGGCTGTTGGCAAAGATTTTTGTCTGCTATCTTATTGAGAAAGAGAGAGAGACGAGAAAAGAAAAGAAATCCATTCTGCCCATTTGAATTTTGGTTTCTTTTTCTCATTCTCATTTCCCTCTACCACCCCCAAGTATAGAGTGGTAGAATTCTTTATTTTATTTTATTTTATTTTTGTGCTGAGTCAAGAATTTTGCTATTTAAAAAAATCCATTCTTCTGCCAATTATGATGAGATAATTGGTTATCCTTGCAGATTCATTTAAGTAACTTTTCAGGTATTCTCCTTGCAAGGAGAAATGTGCTCACACTTATCAGAAATGCAAATGCGGCATTTATTCAGCTTGATGTGAATAGCTTAGCACTGGGCAACCACAGCAGTTCCAGTTGGAATGCATTTCTGATTCCAAAAATTCGCCCTTTTTCCAAGCTAATATGACATTCTTTAAAGGGAAAAAATGTGCCTTTGCTTCAGTGCCAGGCAGCAAAAATGCCCTGTTGGTGGGGCTTTTTATTTTCACTGAAAATTTGCGATTGTGCATGGTTCGTCAGGACAAAGTAGCAATAAAAGGACTTAATGCCCACATTGCTTTCATGATAGCCAAGTTTTAAGAGTGCTGACATACAGGTCAATCAATGTTTGGGATGACAGTGGGTGTTATTCTCCAGAGAGGACAGCAGTATAATAATAATGTTTACTGGTCATCATTTTCAATGATTTCATGCCATCCTTTAGGAGATGAATGAGCAGAGCTTGGCTGTAGGCACACATGTAAATAAATTACACATTAAGAGCCAGTGAGTTGCAATCATCTTTCTTAGAGAATGCACTAAATAGTCGCAATCAGTGAAATAGATGACAAATTGTGTTAAATCCCCTTTTCAGATATGGTGTCATTGTGCCTGAAATGAGATGGGGTGTGTGTGTGTGTGTGTGTGTGTGTGTGTGTGTGTGTGTGTGTGTTGTGTATTTTGAGGAATACTAGGAGAGAGCTAAGAGTCAAGATGAATCTCATTGTTTTCTTAGGTATGTGTTAGTAAGCAAGACCACAGTAGACAAATAACTGATTGGCCATTTTGCCTTTCTTAGGTGAAAAGATATATTATTGATAAAGGGACAACAATGTCTAAAGTCTTTAATAATGTATTACTATTCTTCTTGTGACACTGTTAAAGTTAAGGTCTCAAAACCAATTGTACCTTCCCCACCTTCTCATCACAAGGCCTCTTTCAACAATGACCAGTTAAATTATTGAGAAGATCTTTTAAAATTAAGATTGATTTGTGAAGCTTTGGGTGGTGGGAAGGAAACTGTTTGGATAGAAAGTACAGTGAAATGGGAAACACTGTCTTTGTTGGAAAGCATATGAATTTGAACCTCATTTTTATCACGGCTACCTGGGTGGCTTTAGGTAAGCTCCCCTTCCATTTTGGGTCTCAATTAATCCTAAATCTGTACTTGAAAACCTCCAAGGAGGTAGAACTAATTAAAGGGCCCAAGAGGGCCCTTTTTGGTTTTGGACAGCTATAATGGTTAGGAAGTTTGTTTTTCTGATATCAAGCCTGAGTTTGCCTATCTACAATTTCTAGCCATCGCTGCTAGGTTCTCCAGCCCAACCAGAATGAATTCAGTCCCTCTTCCCCATAACAGGAACTCTAATACCCTCCAAACCAGAGTTTTCCCTTCTCCGGATTAACCATCCCTGATTCCTTGACCAGTTCTTGATGACTTGTAGTGAAGGTCTTTCAGAACCCTGACTACTTTCCTCTAGAATTTTTTAGCTAATCAACATCTTTCTTAAACTGTGACACATGAAATTGAATGTGCTACCAGTCTAATCAGAGCATAGTATGGAGGGGATTATCACCTCCTTGTTTCTGGAAGTGATGCTTCTCTTAGTGTAGCCCAAGATGTCATTAACATTACTGGCTGCCATATCATACATCTGACTCATATTAGACTTTTAAGCCAATAAAATCACTGGATACATATTCAAGAAAATGTCACCCCACCTCCTGTCCTTGTGAGGCTGGTTTTATATATAAGATTTAGCATAAGACTTTACATTCATATACTATTGAATTTAATTTGATTAGTCTCAGTCCAATGATTGAACCTGTCAAGATCTTGTTAGATCCTTAATCATACAATGTGTTCGTTATGTGATGAGTACACCATCTTTGCCTTTATTCAAGTCATAGCTAAACATATTTGCCAATATTAGGTCACTCACAGTTGTCTTGAGCACCCCAATAGAGACTTCCTGCCAAGAATAGGCAAGCATAGAGAATGGGCTGCGTGTTCCCACAAGCATGCCCCAAGTTAAAAGTGGAGCTCTAAACATACTTATACTGCCATGTTGCTGTTAAGACATTAACAATTGCTTTTTGTATCGAGCCACTGTCAATCTAATTACATGATTGTATAATTTGCATTGTTCCATCTCCTACAGAAGAAAAATATGAAATTTTTATAACATTTTTGCTATATTGCTATATATATAAACTATATTCCTAGGTTTCACCTCATATACTGGTTTAGTAAAAGGAAATAAATTAGTTGGACATAACCTGCTCTTGAGGAAACCATGTCTATGCAACTGTTGCTTCCTCTTCTAGATGTTTACTAATCAGTGTTTTAATCTTCTTATTGTCTTTCTTCTCCTTCTTTCCCCTTTCCCTTTCTCATTTTCCACCTCCTCCTTTCCTCCTCCTCATTCTCCCCTTTCAATATTTGCCCCATTCTGGCTCCTCCACCTGTGTGGCCCTTGGTAAGTCACATCATCTTTTTAGGTTATATAAGGTGACCTGTTAGTTGCCTTTCAGCTTTAAGTCTACAGCTTTCAGTATATGGTCCTATGACTATGCACCTAGGAAACCTTTGGGTCTCAGTTTCCTCATCTGTACAATGAAGAGGCTGCCTGGATGAGATCTGTTTCCTTTTAGTTCTAAATCAATATGTTCCAAATTTAAATTATTATAATCTCCCCTAAAAAAAAAACCTCCTCCCCCTTCCAAACTTCCCTGTTGCTGTTGAGATAAATATGTAAATATTTATAAATATTACATATGTAAATATGTAAAATTTCTGTAAATACATTGAAGGCACCACCATCCTCCCAATTCCCCAGGCTCACAACCTAAGTGCAATCTTTAATTCTTCATACCCTCTAACCCTCTTATCGAATTTGTATCCAAGGCCCATTGGCTTTATACTCTTCTCTCCTCTGCCACCACCCTGGTGCAGTCCTTCATCCTCTCATTCCTGAACTATTATAATTGCCTATGGTTGGGTCTGTCGACCTCAAATTTCTCCCCACTCTGATCCACCTCCATTTAGCCACCAAAGTGAGGCTAGAAAAGTTCAGTTTTCAGTTTTAACCATGTCACTTCCCCAACCCTTACCCTACTCAAAAAGCTCCAGGGTCTTTCTTTCACCTCCAGGATCAAATGTAAAATCCTCTGGTTTTGAAAGCCATCCATAACACGTTCTCCCTACACCTTTTCAGATTTATATCTTATGTTTCTTCCCCAGTATTCTGTAATCCATAAACCCTGGCCTCCTTCTTCCCTAAATAAGACACACCATCAGCTGTGGGCATTTCACTGATTTTACTCCATGCCTAGAACCCCAAGCCTTGAAGACTCTCCCTCCTCACCTCTGGCTCCAGGATTCCTGGACTCCTTTCAGTTCCTAGCTAAAATCACACCTTCTACAAGGAGTCTTTCAAAATCCCCCCTTAATTCAAATGCCTTTCCTCTATTGATTATTTCAGATTTATCCTGTCTTCTTGACACATATAGAAATTCCTTGAGAAGGAACTGTCTTTTACCTTTCTTTGTATTCTTAGTACTTGGCAGAGCACTCAATACATCACAGATGCTAAATATTGTAAGTATTTATTTACTGACTGCCTAATTCTTTGACGCTTCATTTTTCCATTGAGACTAGCCCTGATCCCAAAATTACATCACCCTGGATTTTCCCAGATGTTTTCTTCTAAGTCTAATGACATGGTTAAAAGACAATGAAATATAGCTGCCCCATCACCCTCTTCTTGCCTGGCAAAGTGTGACCGATTTTTTCTCCCAGGTTCATCTTGCCTTGTATGGCCCTTACCAGAACACAGCTCATTCAGTGTCTGTATAAAAAGACTCTACTTGCATTTGGCTTCCAATATTGTCATTTTGTCATACTCAAATGATTCTTGGGTGAAGTATAAAGATAGGATAACGTGGCATCTGATAGAATGTAGGTACAGGTACATCTGACAAGGCTTTTTTAAGTTAACAAACCAATTCATTCTTAATGCTTTAAACCCAAGACATTTATTGTTCAGACTCCCCACCCATCATGTTTTCCACATGTTTTTTTACTCCCTTTTGTAAAAAGTAATTGCTGGTTTCTTTAGGAATAAAAAGAAAAATTCCTTTAGGCTACCCTCCCCCCCCCATTTTGTTTCAATTTGACTAATGTATTTCATACTCCTAGAGGCATTATCAAAAGAAGGTCTAGGATCTGTTTTCTTTTTTCTTTTAACAAAAAAGATTTCACCTTCCTCTTTTCTTAATTTACAAATTGTTTTGTTTTGTTGGTTTGTTTTTTTGGTTTCTCTATGATTGTGCTTGTCTTTAGGCCAAATATGCAACCTATTGGTTTTCTAGACTCTTGTTGGTGATGACTCAAGTGAAGGCTCCAAAAGAAAAAAAAAGCTGTAGGCTCACTCTTCTCGTTAGCCATTACCAAAGAAATATGAAATTATACAGACTTTCTAGGCAGGATGGGCTGTGTGAAGCCCACCAAGTCGTGCATGTTTCTACTCATTAACAATAAGACAAGAGACACACAGTTAAAATTGGCTAAGTGCTGCATACTGTATAATGCAATCTAGTTTACAGTAATGAAAGAGCTTTTTTTGCATGTTAAGTGGTAATTGAGTTGCATTGGTAAAGAAAATGGAATACTCAGTGTTTCTGTCTTGCCAAGTCATCCTTTATATACGGCAGTTTAAAGGTATTAATTTCAATTTAGGTAATTGACATATACTTCCAAAGCATCAGATACCATTCTTCTAGACAGTGAATATTTACATGGAGTAAATCTCCTACTGACCTCTACCTCCTCTCCAGATTATTCTCTGGTCTAATGTAGCAATAATTAGTCTCTTAGCACCACACTTCTGGCTGTGAATGTGTGTGTGCTTTCCCCCTCTACTCCCCCCCCCCCCCGCTTTAAACTACAAAGTCTGTCCAACACCAATGCAAGAGAAAGAGAAATTTCACCTCCTTCCCTCCTTCCCTTGACTGAGTTATCCTTTTCCCTTATTGCTTCTCAAATGGATCTGATCAGAGGCAATCGTATTATTAGAGAATATGTAGCCTTTGAGATGGTTGAGGTGAAGATGGAGAGTTGTGTCTGGCCTAGAAGATGAGGACCTGAGTACAAGATCCAGGGAGCTGATTCCTAAGAAAATGATGGTAGCTAGTAACATAACCCTGACTTCAGTGGGAAATTAGAAAAACAAGACT